>BOPN01000348.1:162324-164824 GCA_017312705.2 Penaeus japonicus
GAAGGCACTCCTCTCCCTTCCCTAGAGAGAGAGAGAGAGAGAGAGAGAGAGAGAGAGAGAGAGAGAGAGAGAGAGAGAGAGAGAGAGAGAGAGAGAGAGAGAGAGATGTATAGTGCATTATGCATGCACCACAAACACCCGAATAGCGCTGCTCTTCCTCTCCCTGTAGGATAAAAACAAAGCATTTTTTCCCGTTTTATAGAAAACTTCGAGAAGAACGAAATACAAACCTGTTTTTTATTATTTCAAGTATTCATATAACTCACACTGTCTTTTGTTACATTCAAAGAGTAAGATATTCCCAAGAGGTTTTGACATATTCTAGAAATGTATGTAACCATAAACGGTGAAAATACTGCCATCAATCGCCAGATCGCGGTTGTGAAAATAAAGAAATGGACCAAAAGCTGGAGTTCAGTTAGTTACGCCAAATGAAGTGTGGATGCGATAGTAAAGCACTATTTGGCGATTTTACGAAGAAGATTCCCAGACGGTAATGAGACCCTGGCGATTTTTTTTTTGCGACGGGGGGGTGGGGGAGGGGGGGAGGGGGACGAGTCCTTTGATGTTCTGTTCAAATGCAAATTTCCCTTGATTTGTCTAAGTCAAATTATGAAAGGGTCATGTCTCCCGAATTCAGAGACAGTAGAAACTTGGACCGTCTGACCCGATCTGACCTTTGGTTTCGGAATTATGAACTTGACCTAATAGACCGGAGTCTTTAATTTGCTCCTTTGACCTGAAGAGACACTATTCGTCTGGTTTCAACGTGAATAGATCAGAAAGTGGATTGAACCGAGAGTGAGAGAAAGAGAGAAGAGGAAAAGAGAAAGAGAAAGAGAGAAGAGGAGGGGAGAGAGAGAGAGAGAGAGAGAGAGAGAGAGAGAGAGAGAGAGAGAGAGAGAGAGAGAGAGAGAGAGAGAGAGAGAGAGAGAGGTACATCATGCATGCACTTCAATACTAAAATAGTTCTGTCCTTCCCCTCTCTAGTAGGATAAGTCCAAAAAATGATTTATTTTGTTATATCTATACCTTCTGTATAGCGAGAGAAACGAGACGTGTGAAAAAGAAATTGCTCTTTTTCAAATATTTGCAAAACACATACTTAACGTCTCTGTTATCAGTATTAGAAGTAATACAATTCAAAAAAGTTTGAATATGCCTATAAAAAAAAAAAAACATATATACATAATTCCATATACAGTGAAAATAGTGCCACCAGTCGCCAGAAGCACAAATAATGCATTTTGAAACAAACTCTAATAGTGTTCTTCACAAGTGTAGACTTGCTTTTGGTGAACGATATTCAGTGGAATACCAAGAATAATATTCAAAGACACATATACTTTCATTCCCATGATGTATATCTTCGTCTAAAGATAAAAAGAAACAAATTTTCCGATTGATAACAGCTTTTTTTTTAGAGAGAGATTTCCAAGTGGTTTTGACATATGCACCCAAGAGATATTTGCGAAGATGTAGTTTCGTCCGGGCTATATGGTTTTGTTCATAATGTTCCAAATAAGACACATCTAACGAATATCTCTGACATTTAGCTATAAGTCTATATCTGTCTATCTATTTATTAATTCACGCCAACAACATACACGTGTGTATGTATCGATATGTTAGTGTTTACGTATGTATATGTGTGTGTTCATGTACGTACCCGAAACAAAAAAAAAGTCTTCGAGTCTATGAAAGAAGTCATTGCGACTATTGCGCTCTTCTTTATGTCGAACTCGTATACTTTTCAATTTGGATTGGATACGGCAAGGCTGAAGCTTCTCCTTTTTATTCCACGCGAAGACTTTGTTTGTACGTGAGACTGCAGGAACAATTGGGCAGATCCAACCCTGGCAACTGTTCTGAATATATGGTTATCTAGCACGGGCTTCAGCTTATCTACTTCATAGCGGAGGTACGACAGTAAAACTCTAGTTATAATGGATTAATGATGCAATACCTCATGGACACCTCATGGCCGTGTGATCCACTCGGTTTGGTACCGGTCGCTCTGGGCGACGATTGCACTGTGACTGTGCTCGAGTTCTAGCCAGGGACCAAAGTTATGCAACAATAATCATAGGCTTTAAAATGGCACAATGAATAAATAAATAAACATATATATGTGCTACACACACATACACACACATACACATACACACGCACATACACACACACATATGTGTGTGTGTGTGTATATATATATGTATATATATATATATATTTCTGAATGTAGGGTTATCTAGCACGGGTTTCAGCTTAGCTTCTTCATAGCGGAGATACGGCAATAAAACTCTAGTTATATATATATATATATATATATATATATATATATATATATATATATATATATATATATATATATATATATATATATATATATATATATATATATATATATATATATATATACATATATATACATACATACATACATACATATATATATATATATATATATGTGTGTGTGTGTGTGTGTGTGTGTGTGTGTGTG
>BOPN01000348.1:207324-214824 GCA_017312705.2 Penaeus japonicus
ATGTATTAACTAGTTTCATTTTTTTTTTCGAAAGAGTCGTTCTTATATTTAGTGGACAAAGTTTTAAGACATCATTTTTTTCTGCAAATTTGTTTGTTTCATATTTGTTTTTAAAACAGTTTATATTGAGAGCTTTGCGGTATAATTTCTATCCTTTATAGACATCTTGATATTGTCTTTCATCAAGAGAACAGGAAAAAATCGAACAATTTTTGTTTATTAAGGAGCGGGGCGTCTGTGCCATGCTTTTCCCGTCCGATAGAGTATTGACTTGTCTGTCCACGCCATCTGGTGATAAATTCTCAGAAGGTAGTAGTAGTAATAGTGATAATAATTATGATGATACTGATAATTAAGAAAAAGACAATAAGGATAGAGATAAAGACAATAATAATGGTGAAAGTAATACAATAGAATAACATTATACTGATAATAATAATATCTATCATAATTACGTTAATGATAAAAGTAATCATAATATAGCAATAAAAATAACGATGATAATATTGATGATAATGAGATAGATAACGATACCGTTATGATAACCAATAATAATGATAATAACAATAGTAATAACCAAAAATTTGTATTAACAGCTGTGAACTCAGAAGCTAAGAATAAATTTGATGAGAGAGAGAGAGACAGACAGAGAGAGAGACAGACAGACAGAGAGAGAGAGAGAGAGAGAGAGAGAGAGAGAGAGAGAGAGAGAGAGAGAGAGAGAGAGAGAGAGAGAGAGAGAGGGAGAGAGAGAGAGAGAGAGAGAGAGAGAGAGAGAGAGAGAGAGAGAGAGAGAGAGAGAGAGAGAGAGAGAGAGAGAGAGAGAGAGAGAGAGAGAGAGAGAGAGAGAGAGAGTGGGAGTGAGAGAGAGAGAGAGAGAGAGAGAGAGAGAGAGAGAGAGAGAGAGAGAGAGAGAGAGAGAGAGAGAGAGAGAGAGAGAGAAAGTGAGTGAGAGAGAGAGAGAGAGAGAGAAGAGAGAGAGAGAGAGAGAGAGAGAGAGAGAGAGAGAGAGAGAGAGAGAGAGAGAGAGAGAGAGAGAGAGAGAGAGAGAGAGAGAGAGAGAGAGAGAAAGAAAGAGAGAGAGGGAGACAGGGAGTGAGAGATGGAGAGAGAGAGAGAGAGAGAGAGAGAGAGAGAGAGAGAGAGAGAGAGAGAGAGAGAGAGAGAGAGAGAGAGAGAGAGAGAGAGAGAGAGAGAGAGAATGAGAGAGGGAGAAAAAATCTAAGAGAAATAAAGAAAGAGAGAGGGAGAGAGTAAACCCTAGAGAAATAAAGAAATATAGAGAGCAAAGAAATAGAGAAAAAGGAGAGTGAGAGAGAAAGAGAATTAGAGAAACAGAGAGAAGAGAATGAAACACAAAGAGGACGAGAAAAGCGTGCAACATACAAGAGAACCATGCAACATACAAGAGAACCATGCAACATATGAGAGAACCGTGCAACATACGAGAGAACCGTGCAACATACAAGAGAACCGTGCAACATACAAGAGAACCGTGCAACATACGAGAGAACCGTGCAACATACGAGAGAACCGTGCAACATACAAGAGAACCATGCAACATACGAGAGAACGACCGCCCTGCGGAAGACGCGAGCAACATAGCAGGGAGCAAAGGACACAAAATGACATTAAGTGTGACATGGCTCTTCATGAAATGCTTTTAGCGGCGGAGGCTTCCCAGGACAGAGAGCAAAACACTCTGGCAATTGATCGGGTTCTCTCTACGCATAGCGACGGACAAGAACAACATGCTTATATTTCTCTGGTTTCTAAAAAGGAAAGTTTAATTACTGTGTTGCACGAAGTTGAAGATTAATGGAGGTCAGACTTTTTTTTCTCTTTTTTTTTTCTTTGCGTTCTTTCCATCCAGTTTTGCTTTACTTTTGCCATTTTTACGCTGTGGTGGGTTGTCTCCCTCATCTATATTTGAGTATGTTCTTTGTTTTGTGTCTGTGTTTGTTGTTTGTCTATCCGTTTCTATCTCATCTCTTTTTCTCTCTCTCTCTCGCTCTCTCTCTCCTTTCTCTCTCTCTCTCTCGCTCTCTCTCTCCTTTCTCTCTCTCTCTCTCTCTCTCTCTCTCTCTCTCTCTCTCTCTCTATCTCTCCTCTCTTTCTCTCTCTTTCTCTCTCCTTTCTCTCTCTCTCTCTCTCTCTCTATCTCTCCTCTCTTTCTCTCTCTTTCTCTCTCCTTTCACTCTCTCTCTCTATCTCTCTCTCTATCTCTCCTCTCGCTCTCTCTCTCTCTCTCTCTCTCTCTATCTATCTATTTATCTATCTATATATATACACATCTATTTATCTATCTATCTATCTGTCTTCTTTCTATGTCTCTTACACTTCCTTTCCCTTTCACTTTAGAAGAATAAATAACAGAAATAAATCGAAAATCAAGTAATCCAAAATTCATTACACAGAACCTGGAAAAAAAACATCACATTCTGAAGGCAAATAAAACACCTGATTCCCATAGCTACGTAGGAGGCCGACATCACAAATGCATTTCTTCAACAAAGAACATAACTTTTTTTCTCGCAGCTTACGTGCAATCAAGCAAACTTTTACGCGCTTTATTTCTCGAAACTCATCAGCAGCGAAGCAGAACAAAAGCTTATGGAAATGTGTGCAAGATGGATTCGCGACACAACGCAGGTGAATTTGCAAATTGGCAGACAGTCGACACGAAAAGCAATCATATTCAGTTTAGCGGCTGGAAAAATAGCGGATTTTTCGTGTCTCTTTTAGCGGAACCGCGCTCGGGAGAGAGCATTATGTATTTGAGCTAATCTTGGTGGACTTGGGAATAGGTATGATTGGTATTGTATCTTGCTCTGTTCGTCTGTAAGTTTCTGTCTCTTATCTCTTTCTCTTTATCTATCTATCTATCTACCTATCTATCTGTATCTATTTAATCTGTATATATCTATCTTTGTCTCTCACTCTCACTCACTCTCACTTACACACTCTCTCTCTTTTTCTCCCCTTCTATCACCCATTCTCGCGAGTTCAGGTTATCACGACGAAATACCACACACTTACAGACACCCCCCCACACACACACACACACTAACACACACACACACACGCACGCACACATACGCACGCATACAGACACACACACACACACACACACACACACAATGCACACAGAAAGAGGGGAATGTCGTTAACAACTTTCTCTTTAAAAGTTCTGATTAACTGCTTTTTCATTCACTTCTCTCGCTCAATGACCTGCAGAGATTCCAGTCACGTCCCGCGAATTAGCCTTTGCTCGCAGATCAAAGCACGCGATGTAAATAAGCGTCTGGAAGTCAAAGGGAGACTCATCTATTTCGACCTTTGACCCCGACCCCAGTTTTGAAGCTGGCGAGGCACCCAGGACCAAAAATCATGGCGGGGATCAAGCTGCAATTGCACTGAAATACGTTAGTTGGTCCAGGGGGGGGGGGGGATGTACGGCGGGTAGATTCTCGTTCGTTCAATTGGATGCGCGAGCGTAAAAATAGGCGATACCATAGAGGTTGAATAGCCCGTTTCTTAACCGTGAGAGCAAATACCAAATATCTTCGGTCATATATTGTACTTTACGAACTCGAATATGTATTGCGATTCCCAGGACAAACACCTACACAAATTCTCACACACAAAGACACAACACACTTTGCAAGGTGCACACACGTCATGATCTTATTGCGTATGTTCATGAGCCTTTGCGTCCTTCCTCCACTGCGGAAGTCCTGCGGGAAGCGTGCATCATGCAGACAGGGAATCGCTATCTGGGAATCCTACGAGAGGACTCCAGGCGCATCCGGAAAGCATTGGGCGCGAAGGAAGGAAACTCAAGGAGCGATGCAACGTGCAAGGCAACGAGTGTGTGAAGGAGGAATTCCGAATAATGAGCGACGTGATGGTAAATATACACTGCGGGGAGGCAGTTGCAGGTCATTTTGAAAATAAAGACAGTGTGAGGAAGAGAGAGAGGGGGGTGAGGATATATATATATATATATATATATATATATATATATATATATATATATATATACATATATATATAAATATATATATATATATATATATATATATATATATATATATATATATATATATATATATATATATATATATATATATATATATATATAGAGAGAGAGAGAGAGATAGAGAGAGAGAGAGAGAGAGAGATATATATATATAGATAGATAGATAGATAGATAAATAGAGAGAGAGAGAGAGAGAGAGAGAGAGAGAGAGAGAGAGAGAGAGAGAGAGAGAAAGAAATAGACAGACACAGACCCAGCGACAGACAACAAGAAACATGACCTCGCACTGCTGGCCAACACCTCCAGGAGACTCCAAGGGCCTCAGCGGCTGTCGATTCGGAGGCGTGGCTCTTAGTCCTGTTAAACGAAGCCCCGAGGAAGTCTTCAGGAGATGCGCTCGGGAACGGCCGGACGGATTCCCATTCGGAAGGAGACCAAAGGCTCGGCGATACAGAACCCCCTCCCCCTTTCTCTCTCTCTTCTGCCTCTCCCTATTTTCTCCAATACCTCCCTCTTCCGTAAACCCTCTCCTTCATTCTCCCTCTCCCACCCTCTCTCTCTCTCTCTCTCTCTCTCTCTCTCTCTCTCTCTCTCTCTCTCTCTCTCCCTTCCTTCTTTTCTCTCCCTCTCCTTCCGAGCACTTTCTCCCCCGTCCCCAAACCTCTCTGGAGCAGCTGACGTCTGGCTTAATGGCGATGACTGAGCTGTCAGTCACCACCTCTCGAACGCACGGCGACAGGAATGACTGATGACTGAGGATGTGTAAGCGGGAAGCCGCTCTGCTGGTTTGGGAGGACCGTGATGGCGCAGGCGAGGTTTTTACGCGTGGGAAAGGACCTTCTCTCTCTCGCTCCCTCTCTCTCTCTCTTGCCCCCCCCTCTCTCTCTCTCTGTCTTTCTGTTCCCCTCTCTCTCTCTCTGTCTTTCTGTTCTCCTCTCTCTCTCTCTGTCTTTCTGTTCCCCTCTCTCTCTCTCTCTCTGTCTTTCTGTTCCCCTCTCTCTCTCTCTGTCTTTCTGTTCCCCTCTCTCTCTGTCTTTCTCTTACTTTCTCGCTCTCTCAACCCCTTTCTCTCTCTGTCTTTCTGTTCCTCTCTCTCTCTTTCTCTCTCTCTCTGTCTCTCTCTTTTTCGCCCTCTCAACCCCTTTCTCTCTCTGTCTTTCTGTTCCTCTCTCTCTCTCTCTCTCTCTCTCTCTCTCTCTCTCTCTCTCTCTCTCTCTCTCTCTCTTCTCTCTCTCCCCTCTTCTCTCTTCCTCTCCTCTCTCTCTTCCCCCTGCGAGAGCGAGAGAGAGAGAGAAGGGGGGGGGAGAGACAGTTAAAAGTGAGAGAAGAAGGACAGAGAGAGGAAATGTAGACTGAAACATAAATGTAGGTGACTGAGTAGACCAAGGATAGATACGCAGATAGAGCAAAGTGATGAGAGGAGGAGTGAGAGAGGATGCTGAAACCAACACACACACACACACACACACACACACACACACACACATATATATATATATATATATATATATATATATATATATATATATATATATTCATTTATATTTATATATAGTTTGAATAAAGTTTGAATCAAAATACGGATTTGAGATTTGCAAGTAACTCTAAAGTAATTAAGAATTAAGGAAATAACGAAAAAGGATAACAAGGGAAGTAAAAGGTCGATGGGAAAGCCTTGAGTTTCTTTAATAAAAACAAAAACAAATGTATTTTAAATAGCCCACTCGGGAAATTACGCCATGTTGTCTGGTTCATTATTCCCCTTCTTAATTAACATCAGCGCCTCAAAGCACACGGAGGCACAGGATTAATGACCCGAGCATTGTTAAAGGAAACTCCACGACCTTTTCCTTTTTTTCCATTTGCATTCACCTTGGTCAGATCAGCAACAATGGTTTCCGTATCTTCGTCTTGCTGTTTATCTTACTTGAGGCGTATTCTGTGTTCGTAATCCGTGGTTTTCTAATAGATCTCATGCGGTTCTTCATAGCATGTATTGAGCTAATATGCATGTGTCATGTGCAATAAGCAAACAAACTTTGTTATTTCCTTAGCATTGTACCACCTTTTTACAATCCTTAACTTCGGGAGGGACTAGCACCCCCTCGTAATAACTAGTTTTTTGACAATTCTTTCGGCTTCCTTTGGTCTGGAGAATTTCTCGCGAAATGACCCACTTTCTCACACCTGAAGCACTCTACTTTTACACGTGTCCCTGACGCTCCCTTTAATTTTCTCTCGAACAGTATTCATCTGTCCATTGTGTGACCCTTTCTTAAACAACATCCACATGTAATCATAGCCCTGCTATGCCCCCTCCCTATAGGAGTACTAGCGCTCGCTATGCACGAAATTGTACGAAATATTTTGACCGCGCAAGAGGCAACACTCATTCACGGCCCAGCTGATTCCCAAGGTTACCGCGTGACAATTTCCCAGGAAAATTTCCACAGCAGGCACCCGCCTTAACTGGTGGGGAGGACTGTGACGTCAGGAGGGGGTAATGACGTTGTGTGACGTCACACCCAAAGCGAGCGACGGTCGAAAACAAGGCTTTTTGTGCTTAGTTAACGCTGACCCTAACGCTCTCCGACCTCCCAGCCTCGCTCGCTACCCTTTGCTCCCCAAATAACACAGCATAACTCCTCACTTCACTTCACTTCACTTCCCGTCACTTTACTTTACTTTCTTAAACTACTTAGAATGAAATATGTAATCGTGAACTGGGTATCTTGACCTATCATAAATGTTGCCAAGTCAAGAGAAGTTAAGTGAAATATACATTAATCTGAGTAATGACATATACTAGAATAAAACTTAAACAACTTAAATGAAACGTATGCATCCAACACAAAAATCATATTGAAAAAGTGTAAGACTCCCAATTTATAATTAAAGGCTGCCACCACTACTGTTTTCACAGAAAACAGGGAAAACATTTCTCCTTCAAAGAACTATTACTTTTATCATATAATTCCTACAAATGAAGGGTTAAGGAAACTTTGGTGCATTTCCTGCAATTTACTATTTTCATCTTTACATAACTTTACTTAGAACTTATAGTTACATTATTAAAGACAATTTATGTAAATATCAAATACAAAACAATAATGGAGACTTCCTTAAGATCTAGT
Organism: Penaeus japonicus; assembly: GCA_017312705.2. Lineage (NCBI taxonomy): Eukaryota > Metazoa > Arthropoda > Malacostraca > Decapoda > Penaeidae > Penaeus > Penaeus japonicus. Next base: position 214,501 of record BOPN01000348.1, read on the forward strand.
ACATATAAAATCCTTCTCGCTTACCAGCATAACCACCAAAGGTGAGCTGTCCATGGTTCTCCTCACAGTCCTCCTCGAACGAGAGTCCAGGGAGAAGTGGCCGACCGTCCCCAGGTCAGCCTCCGCAACCACAGGTGCTCCGCTCGAACTCTCGCATGATGCCTCAGCAACACGGGATTTCCCACGGATGTTTGTGCACATGCTTGTTTCCTTTTAGATTAACATGGAAGATTCCAAATCGTCCACAACATCACTAATGAAGAATGATAAGATGATGGAAGCTATAATCATAGCGATAATAATGACAATGCTCGTTGTAATAAT
>BOPN01000348.1:232324-239824 GCA_017312705.2 Penaeus japonicus
ATCATGACTATCATTATCTTTTCATCATGATTCTTATCATTATAATTAATTATGTTTTATCATTAACACCATTACTATTCCGATTATCATTATCATCATTATTACCAAAATCGTGTAACTATTATCATGCTATTATTATTATCATTACCATTATCATCATTATCATGAATGATGTTAGTATAACCATTGATATTATTGTTGTTATCAATCATTACCATTATTATAATCATCATTATTATTATTGTTAATGTCATTATTGTTATTATTTGTTGTACCAGTATCATCACCATCATCATCATTATGATCATTTTTTCATAATTATAATCGTAACTAATATTTCTATCATCATTATTCACATGAGTCAGTATCATTATCAGCATCAGTTTATGATTCCTAAAATGATGCCCGTCATCAGCTGAGAGCACACTGCCACTGCCACTGTCACTGCCACTGCCACTGCCACTGCCACTGCCACTGCCACTGCCACTGCCACTGCCACTGTCACTGCCACTGCCACTGTCACTGCCACTGCCACTGCCACTGCCACTGCCACTGCCACTGTCACTGCCACTGCCACTGCCACTGCCACTGTCACTGCCACTGCCGCTGCCGCTGCCACTGCCACTGCCACTGCCACTGCCACTGCCACTGCCACTGCCACTGCCACTGCCACTGCCACTGCCACTGCCACTGCCACTGCCACTGCCACTGCCACTGCCTCTGCCACTGCCGCTGCCGCTGCCACTGCCACTGCCACTTTTCACTGCCACTGCCACTGCCGCTGCCGCTGCCACTGCCACTGCCGCTGCCGCTGCCGCTGCCACCGCCACCGCCACTGCCACTGCCTCTGCAGCCAAGCCGCCACCGCCACCGCCACTGCCACTGCCACCACCGCCTCTGCCTCTGCCACTGCCACTGTCACTGCCACTGTCACTGCCACTGCCACTGCCACTGTCACTGCCACTGCCGCTGCCGCTGCCGCTGCCGCTGCCGCTGCCGCTGCCACTGCCACTGCCACTGCCACTGTCACTGCCACTGCCACTGTCACTGCCACTGTCACTGCCACTGCCACTGCCACTGCCACTGTCACTGCCACTGCCACTGTCACTGCCACTGCCACTGCCACTGCCACTGCCACTGCCACTGCCACTGCCACTGCCACTGCCACTGCCACTGCCACTGCCACTGCCACTGTCACTGCCACTGCCACTGCCACTGCCACTGCCACTGCCACTGCCACTGCCACTGCCACTGTCACTGCCACTGCCACTGCCACTGCCACTGCCACTGCCACTGCCACTGCCACTGCCACTGCCACTGCCACTGCCTCTGCCACTGCCACTGCCACTGCCACTGCCACTGCCACTGCCACTGCCACTGTCACTGCCACTGCCTCTGCCGCTGCCGCTGCCACTGCCTCTGCCACTGCCACTGCCTCTGCCACTGCCGCTGCCGCTGCCACTGCCACTGCCACTGCCACTGCCACTGCCTCTGCCACTGCCGCTGCCACTGCCACTGCCTCTGCCGCTGCCACTGCCACTGCCACTGCCACTGCCTCTGCCACTGCCGCTGCCACTGCCACTGCCACTGCCACTGCCGCTGCCACTGCCACTGCCACTGCTACTGCCACTGCCACTGCCACTGCCACTGCCACTGCCACTGCCACTGCCGCTGCCACTGCCACTGCCGCTGCCACTGCCACTGCCGCTGCCACTGCCTCTGCCACTGCCACTGCCACTGCCACTGTCACTGCCACTGCCACTGCCACTGCCACTGCCACTGCCACTGCCACTGCCACTGTCGCTGCCACTGCCACTGCCGCTGCCGCTGCCATTGCCACTGCCATTCCCTCATCATTTCCCTTTGCTTTTGCTCTCTGTTGATAAGCCGAAGAAATGAGGAGCAGAACGTGACTTCGATCTTCATCATCACCATAATGATGATCATCATTGTCATATATGATTCTCAAAAATGAGGAGCAACGCGTGGTTTCAGTCATCATATAGTACCATCATCATCATCATCTCCACCATCATCATCATCACCATCATCATCATCACTGTGAATAATTTCAATTACAACAAAGTATGTTTCATTTTTTTCTGTTATTAAATTGAACATTTCTTCTACAGAGGAAAACTGTACGAATACATTCCAAAACTAAGGTTCGGGCGAGCTGTCGGAACCCTCAGGTCGATTCACTCGACTTTTTCGAGGTGGAAAAGGGGGCGTGGCGGCAGATCGCTCGTAAGCACCAGGGAAGACACACCTTACTGCAGCTGAGGGCCGAGTTACGGGAGCGTGGTGTCTTTTCGTTCTTTCCGATTGGTATAAATATGGTGTAAGCGATTTACAATTGTTATTGTTTTTTTTTTTTTTTGGCTAGGTCTTTCAACGTTGTTAGAAACTTCCTGCGTTGTTAGAAACTTCCAGCGTTATTAGAAACGAACCGGCCTTGGTTCTCGGTGAATATTTTTATTTTTATTTATTTTTTTTGTAGGAAATTTCAGCGTTGTTTAGGAGTATGCGGTTCGGTAGGGTTTCAGCGTTGTTAGATATCTTGTCGTAATTTTTAAGGTTCACCTCGTTTCAGGTGACAATATTATTGATAATTTAGTTAATTTATCTTGGAACTTATTTGAGAGAAAAGAGATAAATTTTGGTGACGGTGATTCATGTTCATCCTTATTTATTTAATTTAACAATTATCACTTAATTATTTTGATTGAAATAAACAAATATATATTGTTCATCGGTGTTTATCTCAAACCCTCAGAACTGAAGACATCCTCTGATTACTAAAAGAACCTAATTATTCACAATCACCATCACCAAAATCTTCACCATCCTCATCATCACCATTATCACCATCATCCTCCTCATTGTCACAAATGCTTCTCCAGAAGTGATGAGGAGCAGAGCGTGATTTCGATCCCCGGATCATGATCCCACCGCCGCGCTTCCACGCCGCTGCCCTGGGATGTTTGTTCTTCAGTTTTCGGAGTTGGCGACTTGTGATCCGAAATTCTGGTGATTGATAGCATTGATGTCGTTATAATTTGTTTGTCGAACATAGTTTATTTCAGTTTTTTTTTTTTTTTTTTTTTTTTTTTTTTTTTTTTTAGAATGTAATTCATACTTTTACATAGATAGAACAGAGAGATAGAAAGAAAGAGAGAGAGAGAAAAAAAGTCGGTGTACCTGTGCGTGCGTACGTAAGTATGTTTATATGTATATACGTGTGTGTATCAGAATTATTGTCTGAATATCATTTCCCAATTCTTTATGATGTCTTTTGATACGAGGCAAATCGACAAGGTCAAGCCATTAGAAGAAAATATTAGATAAGGTTTCAGTTTTCGGAGTTGGCGACTTGTGATCCGAAATTTTGGTGATTGATAGCATTATTGTTGTTATAATTTGTTTATCGAACATGGTTTATTTCACTCCTGCAGCCGAGAGCCACTCTGCGCTCCTTCGTCATATTCTCCAGGTTTGCTTTTCCTTTGATTGGGTTAGGGTTGAAGGATACGAAGGTATAAAGTCTTTAGATTGGTAGGATTAGGTGATGGCTTCTTTTTTCGTTGTTGTTGTAAATATATCATCTGTTAATCAAAATAAGAATGTGTATGTGGGGTATGTTATATGCATTAAGAATAACATGAATAATTATACTGAACTGATTGAATACAAATAAATGACACGAAATTAGATTTCAAAAGGAAGAATCTGCATTGAATAAATATCTAAGAATCCCCATGAATGAGGAATTTGATAAAGATGCACAATAAGCATACGTAACCAAAATCACGTTGAGCGCTGTAACGTGATGACGCTTCTCTGACCGAGCCTTGTCTGCGATGGAAGCTGAGCTGGCCATTCCAGGCCACGGCATCACTGGCCACAGCTCGGGTCGGTGCTCTGATCCTGATATTATCATCATCATTATCTTTTCTGTTATTATCATTATTACTGTTAGTAGTAGCAAGAGTAGTTGTAATAGTAGTAGTAGTATCACTATCACTAGGTGTCAGAATAGGTCATCCTGAAGCAAGATGGCTGGTTGTCGCAGAGGCGCCATTTGGAATCTGGTCCGTTTTCAGTCCCTTTTGCTGGCAGTTTCTTGTGAAGAGGCTTTGCTCTTGTGCAGCCACGATGCAGCCCTCTGCCTCAGCTCTCAGACCTGCTCCCCGTAGCCACTGATGGGGTTTATTTTCTCAACATCACCATTATGGGTGGTAGGGGAGACTGGTCATGTAGGGGCCCACTTTCTCTCTCTGATCCCTTCTTTCTTTCTTTCTTTTTTCCATGTTCAAAATATGCGGTTTTTTTTTTTTTTTTTTTTTCTTTCTTTTTTTTAACCCTTCATTGTAGCATGAGGGATACCGTTTCTCTCACTTGATACCAAGGAACCTATAAACTTGTTGTTGTTCCAAGTGTTTTATCACGTTTTCCTTGTTTAGACGTACAGCCGATGAGACAGCTAGCTTTCCTCTCTTAAAGCAGCCTTGGTGCACTTCTCTAGCCCCAAGCGCATACTTATTTCGTCACTGAATTATGATCATGAACTTTTATTATCATCATCATTATCATCATCATCATAGTTGTTATTATCATTATTGTTATTACCATTATCATGATATTTTCACCATCCTATTACTGTTATTATCATTATTATTATCATTATTATCATTAATATCATTATCACTCTTAACATCCATCCATCCATCTATGAACGCCCTATCCATAGCGGGCGTTGCCGACCCTCGCCCTCACAACCTACGATCGCTGGTTGCTCTTTGCACGCCAAGATACTCTGGCCAACGCGCAACGCCAATCCACTGGCGAACGTCTGCCGTGACGCCTCTGCTTTCGCGTCCATCAGCCTTTCCTGTCAGCACCAGATTTTCCAAACTGTTCTCCCTCGTGATGCGTCCCAGGCATGTGAGCTGTCTTTGTCTCGTGGTTTCCAATGAGGTGCGCTGTGTCCCTCCCTGCTCGATGCAATGCCTCTCATTTCGATCACATGACCTGGCCAAGATGACGCAGCGTTCTTCTAAGGAACCACATCTCAATTTAATCGTTTATTTTTTTTTTTTTTTAATATATATATTTTTTTCTTTCTTTTTTTTTTTGTGTGGGGGGGGGGGGATAGAAAAGGACTGAATGAACATGATAACTAGGTATTCGTAATTTTGTACTCATTCTTATCTTCCGATTCTTCAACTGATACAGTGCCATCTATACAGCACAGACTGTTTCTATTGTACTCTTCAAGTAGAATCACTCCGGTGTCTCCATTTCTCGCAAGATGTTTTCCTGCGAAAAGTCAACAAATCGGTCGAGAAATCCCACCCTCGTCTCACTCCGCTGCAGATTTTACGGAATTCGCCGATTTCTCCCTCGACTGCTGCTGCTTGGTCCCAGATTACGAATAATCCAGAGGGCTTTCCCGTAACCTTATCGTTTACGTTGTTAATACTATTATTATTACTTCTCTTATTCTCACTATCATTATTAAACTACTGCTACTTTTATTACTACTATTATCATTGTTATGATTATGAATACCGTGACTCCTTAATATTATCATTATTGTTATTATCCTTATTATCATTACAATTACTCTCACTATCACTCTTACCATCATTATTGTTATCACTATCATTATCTTTGGTCAAACAAAGATAGGCTAAGACACCTATCTTAAATCCATCACCATTTTTATTTCAATTCGTGTGACAAGGTTATCAATGCAAGACAAAAAGGCGGAGGTGACAACGAGTCTCCCTCAAAAATAACACATTTAAGTCGATAGCTTTAAGAAATTTACGATTACTGGGGAGACGCTAAAGTTTTTCTTATCCATTCTTCAGCATTAAAATTAGAATTCCCAGTATTATCGTCATTATTGTTGTTCATATTGTTACGATTATCATTTATATATAATAATCCCTATCATTATTTCTCTCCAAATACAATAACATCAGGGAATAGGCATCACCATTTACCTTTTTTTTTGTTGTTGCCTCTTGATAAGTCGGAAAAAAATCAGGAGCAGAGCGTGGTTTCGATCCCCATAAGTTCTCTCGTTTTCTCGTTCATGTTCTCCTCTCTCCTCTCTTTCTCTCGCCTCCCCTCGTCTCTCTCCTCTCTTTTCTCCCTCCTTCTCCTATCTCCCTCTTTTCTCCCTCCTTCTCCTATCTCCCTCTCTTTTTTCTCCCTCCCTTCTCCTATCTCCTTTTTTCTCCTCCTCCCCCTCCCTCCTATCTCCTCTTTTTCTCCCTCCCTCTCTCCTATCTCCTCTCTTTCTCTCGCCTCCCCTCGTCTCTCTCTCCTCTCTTTTCTCCCTCCCTTTCTCCTATCTCCTCTCTTTTCTCCCTCCTTCTCCCCTATCTCCTTTTTTTTCTCCCCCTCCCTTCTCCTATCTCCTCTCTTTCTCTCGCCTCCCCTCGTCTCTCTCCTCTCTTTTCTCCCTCCCTCTCCTTATCTCCTCTTTTTCTCCTCCCTTCTCCTATCTCCTTTTTTCTCCCTCCCTTCTCCTATCTCCCTCTCTTTTTTCTCCTCCCTTCTCCTATCTCCTCTCTTCTCTCGCTCCTCGTCTCTCTCCTCTCTTTTTCTCCCCTCCCTTCTCCTATCTCCTCTCTTTTTCTCCCCTCCCTTCTCCTATCTCCTCTCTTTTTCTCCCCTCCCTTCTCCTATCTCCTCTCTTTTCTCCCCCTCCCTTCTCCTATCTCCTTCTCTCGCCTCCCCTCGTCTCTCTCCCCTCTCTTTTTCCCCTCCCCTTCTCCTATCTCTCTTTTCTCCCTCCTCTCCTATCTCCCTTTTTTTCTCCCCTCCCTTCTCCGCCTATCTCCTCTCTTTCTCCTCCTCCTATCTCCTCTTTTCTCTCCCTCCCTCCTATCTCCTCTCTTTCTCCCTCCCCTCCTATCTCCCTCTTTTTCTCCCCTCCCTTCCTCCTATCTCCTTTCTTTTTCTCCTCCCTTCTCCTATCTCCTCTTTTTTCTCCCTCCCTTCTCCTATCTCCTCTCTTTTCTCCCTCCCTTTCTCCTATCTCCTCTTTTTTCCTCCTATCTCCCTCTTTTTCTCCTCCTTCTCCTATCTCCTCTTTTCTCCCTCCCTTCTCCTATCTCCTTTTTTTCTCCTCCCTTCTCCTAATATCTCCTCTTTTCTCTCCCTTCTCCTATCTCCTCTTTTTTTCTCCCCTCCCTTCTCCTATCTCCTCTCTTTTTCTCCCCTCCCTTCTCCTATCTCCTCTTTTTTTCTCCCCTCCCTTCTCCTATCTCCTCTTTTTTTCTCCCCTCCCTTCTCCTATCTCCTCTTTTTTTCTCCCCTCCCTTCTCCTATCTCCTCTTTTTTTCTCCCCTCCCTTCTCCCATTCCTCTTTTTTTCTCCCCTCCCTTCTCCTATCTCCTCTTTTTTTCTCCCCTCCCTTCTCCTATCTCCTTTCTTTTCTCCCTCCCTTTCTCCCTATCTCCTCTTTTTTTCTCCCCTCCTTCT
>BOPN01000348.1:249824-252324 GCA_017312705.2 Penaeus japonicus
TCATCCCCATCTCTATCCCCATCCCCATCCCCTATCACCATCTTCATCCCCATCTCTATCCCCATCACCATCTTCATCCCCATCTCATCCCCATCCCCATCCCCATCCCCCATCACCATCTTCATCCCCATCCCCATCCCCATCCCCATCCCCCATCACCATCTTCATCCCCATCCCCATCCCCATCCCCATCCCCCATCACCATCTTCATCCCCATCCCTATCCCCATCCCCATCCCCATCCCCATCCCCATCCCCATCCCCCATCACCATCTTCATCCCCATCCCCATCATCACCCCCTATCCCCCATCCCCATTATCACCCCCCGTCGCCATCCCCATCATCACCCCCTATCCCCCATCCCCATCCCCATCCCCATCTTCATCACTGTCGTAAATGATTAGCAAAAATGATGAGCAGAGCTACCCTGCTCATTATCCTTCAGTTAGATATCTATATCTAGTCTTCTGCCAACTTAGTTAATAACCTCTGCTCAGAGCTGTTTGTTATCATCGTAATTATTGGTTACCAAAATTATGATGATTACCTTAATCTTTTTTGTTTTCATCATCGTTGGTTTAGTAATCATTGTTATAATGAAGATTATGATGATGATTACTACCATCCCCATTATCATTATCACCATCATTATCATCATCATAATTATCATCATCAATACTCTTATTATCATGTTTATGATTATCCATTCTATCATTGTCATTAGTATTATTGCTATAATCATTATCATTATCATCCTTACCATTATTATTGTTCTTGATATTCGTCATTATCATTGTTATCGTTATCATTATCATCCTTTTCTATATCATTGTTCCTACTATCATAATCAATTTTATTACTGTTATCATCACTGTGTTTTCATTGTCCTCATTATCATTAATATTATCAAAGTCTTCATCTTTTTCATTATTATCATTATCCTTATCACTATTTTTATCATTATTACTACCATTTCCAGTTTGATTTCCATTATCATTATCATTATTACCGTAAGCAACATTATAATTGTCATTATATTTACTAATTACTTTCATTATCTTGCTATTATCACTAATACTGCAAATTCTTATATAACTATTTTCATTGTTGTGATTGTAATTATCACTTCTACCCTTTATGTTATTATTGTTATTATCCTTACCATTGTTATCAATATCGTTATTATCATCATCATTATTGTTGATGTCGGTGCTGTTCCTGTTGTTGTCCTCATCTTTATCATTATCATCAATTATTTTTATTATCTTCGTCATCATTTTCATTGACATTTATATAATATGCTTATCATTATAAATATCAATTCATTATCCTAACTATAATAGTTATTCTCAATATTATCTTTAACATGAAAATCAGTTTGAATCATAATAATCATTAATGCCCTTATTATGGCATTCATTTAATAGTAACACACGTACATATATACACACTGAAAACTGCTAATTCGAATAAAATAACGAAAAATATCATTACCATATCATGAATATCTTTGTCTTGAATAGATATGAAGAAGGAATTGAAGATCAAATTAATTGAAAATGTTCGGTTAAAAATACCGTTAGGCCTATTAGTAATGATAATTGTAATAATGACATGTACACACAAATACACACACACAGATATCTGTCTATCTATCTATTTATCTATCTAACTATATTTATATCTCTATCTCTATCTATCTATCTAAATATATAATATATATGATTATGTGCGTTCCTTACATTTTTTCTTTTTCCTTCGCTTCTCCTTACCTTGTCCAATAATGATAATGATCATTTTTGAAAACTGATAAAAACAAAATAAAAACTATTAACGATAAGATTGCATATATCGCTCATTACTAAATGAACAGCTCGCATTTGGTCTCAAAAGAATAACTATCATCAAGAAAAGTTTTAATAATGATTGGATGCTAATGTATATGAAGATACACTAATATCAACTATTATTACTACTTAAGGTATCATAAAGATGATAGTAATGAGAACAAAAATCAAAATCATAAAAAAACTCACAATAAAAAAAAAACAAACATCTTGACAATAATAATGAATAGTAATTAAGACAATAATATTAATGATAACGGCAGTAGTCAAAATACTGATAATAATGATGATAATGATAGTGATGATAACAACAATGATACAATTACAGACTGAGATAATGACCATGATGAGGGTAATGATGCGGAAAAGGAATATGATATAGAAATGATAATGATGATAAAAGTGTAAGGTGGCATCCCGCAGCCTCACATCTCCCAGTCATCTCCCGTCGTCTCGCGCGTTTCGCCTTCCTGTCCGATCTTCGGCTGCGACCTTATCTTCTTTTCGTCTGCCTTTTATCTGTTTTTATGCTTCGTTTGTTTTATTCGCATGTTTGAGTTTACCCTTTCACTCCATACTTTCGTCTGCGATTCTTTTACGTATATATTTGTTCACTCTTCATCTTTGAGTTCTTTAACCTGTTATGCTATTTT
>BOPN01000348.1:257324-262324 GCA_017312705.2 Penaeus japonicus
ATTTTTTTTCTAAACACTCTTGATACAGCCTCATCTCTTTCCGGCTCAGATCAATTCCTGCCTGTTCCAGACTGCTCTAATTCCAAGCACAAATACGGGTCACTCTCATTAGATGGAGTTTCATTTTCAGCCTCGGGTGGAAAGAGAAAATCATGAGAAGCTTTTTCTTCAGAGTAATGTTTTTAAAAAATGTAGGTTCAAACCCAAATACCTTCTTGTTATTCATGTTAACTAGTAGGGATCTCTTCACTTCAGGAAAACATTCTTTTGCAAGGAATTTAGGAACTAGTTTCAGATCATATTTCCATATTGAATCAACTTCCTCATTAACGTGACCCCAGTTCCCTTAGAAATTAGAGGCGGTGTACCTGTTGTCAACTTTGAATTCACGAAGCTGCCTATTCAACTTGCCTGTTTCCTATCCTGTCTGCACAGCATCTCAAAACCCTCCATATCTTGATAATTCCAGAATAGATGAAATTCTAGAACAACCATTAGACTTTCATAAAGGCTATGAATTGTTAAAAGAAATTTTTAAGGATTATCCGACAATACTGCCATCCCAAGACCGTCCCATTGGAAGCACTAATCTGATTGAACACTATTTCCCCTCCTCATTTCCGCTAAGCCAATATATATACCTTCGTATAAAATACCCCACTCTAAGCGGAAGGCTCTCGAAAATGAAGTGCAAGGAATGTTGGAAATGAACATAATTAAGCCAAGTAATTCTCCCTGGGCTAGTCCCATGATTCTTGTCCCTAAAAAGGACGGATCATTTAGGCCTGTGGTGGATTACCGTCGGCTCAATGCTGTTACCGTTCCCGAACCATTCCCAATCCCGAATCTCCGTCTGTTGTTACAAGATATCGGCTCTGGAAAGAAAGTTTTTTCCACTCTCGACCTTGCTAAAGGGTTTCTGCAAGTGCCCATGGCTAAAGACAGCCAGCCCCTTACAGCATTCTCCACCCACATGGGTCACTTTGAATTCCTTAGAACTCCCTTTGGACTACGCAATTCCCCTCTTACGTTCACTAGATTAATGTCAATAGTTTTAAGTAACATGATAAATGACCAAGTGTTAGTTTACTTAGATGATATTTTGATTTGTTCCCCCTCAATCTCTGAACATGAGAGGAAATTGCGACAAGTTTTCGAACGTTTGGCAGACGCAAATCTTACCATAAATCCGAGCAAATGCCAATTCTTCCGTTCAAAACTCGATTTCCTGGGCCATACCTTAACATCTGACGGTATTCTACCTAACGCAAGCAAAGTGCAAGCCGTGATTGACTTTCCTGAACCACTAAACCAAAAAGACCTTAAGTCCTTCCTCGGTCTCTCCGGTTTTTATAGACCATTCATTAAAGGATATGGAACAATAGCGGCACCGCTCAACAAATTACTCAAAAAGGATGTTCCCTTTGAGTGGAATCAAGACACAGATGACTCGTTTAGGTACCTGAAATCCTTGCTTGTCACCCATCCAAGGTACACTCTCACAGGGGTAACAGAGCTCCAACCCCCAACCCCGTGGACCAAGATCCTCTCCGAGCTTTCAAAATCTACCAAACCCTTTAACATGAGAGCTGTTAAAGCACCAGTGTCCCGCACAGTTTTGATAGCTTTCTTTTTTTTATTCCACCCTCAACTGCGACTGTACCCTGATGCATAAAACCATCCTATGATCCAGAGAAAGTCTCATCACCCTTGCCACTGTTTAAATCAAACTTCTCTGGGGAAGCCTTATTATCATTCATGTGCAACACACTTATAAGTGAAAACATATGACTGGATGAATTTTCTTTGGTGGACACAAAAGCAACAGATTTAACCTTAGTTTCTCGCCACTTCTTCCAATAGTCTCTCTCCCAATGGCCAGTCTTACCTCAATAAGTACAGACTTTAGCTTTCTTCCCCTGGGCAAGCACCTGGGACTTGGACATCACCCTTAGAATAATTTTACCTGGAAAAACATCTTTACTGTAAGAAGCCGCCATGATCTCTCTCTTGGTCTGAGATCCCAAAGTTTTAGGATTTAGAACATACTCATCAGCCATAATGGCAGCATTAGCAATATGATCAGCACCTCGTTCTCAGAGATCTAGTGAAACTTCCTTGGGAATACGCGTCATAAATTCCTCAAGCAAAATTGAATTCTTTACCTTGGCAAAGTCTTGAGTTTATTTCTTAAAAAAAAAAAAAAAAAGCCACTGATTGAACAAATCCTCTTTGTTTCTCACAAATTCAACATGAGTCTGGTCAGCTAATTTAAAAGTGGTTTTGTATTTAATCCTAAAAGCCTAAGGCACAAACTCATATGACCAAAATAATGTTTTTTTTTACAGTATCATAGTCTGCACACTGGGTATTTTGATAGATATGCATATGTGGCTTGGGCCTTACCCTTCAATACACTCTGTAACAAGATTGGCCAATACTCTTGGGCCAACACAAACTCTGGACAACTTTTTCAAACAGGATGAAATGGTGACATCCTGCTCACTGAAAGGTGGGATTTGCCTAACTAATTTCCCTATCCCCATCCCTCATCACCATCTTCATCCCCATCCCCATCCCTATCCCCATCCCCCATCACCATCTTCATCCCCATCCCCATCCCTCATCACCATCTTCATCCCCATCCCTCATCACCATCTTCATCCCCATCCCCATCCCTCATCACCATCTTCATCCCCATCCCATCATCATCATCCCATCCCTCATCACCATCTTCATCCCCATCCCTCATCACCATCTTCATCCCCATCCCTCATCACCATCTTCATCCCCATCCCCATCATCACCATCTTCATCCCCATCCCTCATCACCATCTTCATCCCCATCCCTCATCACCATCTTCATCCCCATCCCTATCCCCATCCCTCATCACCATCTTCATCCCCATCCCCATCATCATCCCCATCCCCATCCCCATCCCCCATCACCATCATCCCCATCCCTCATCACCATCTCATCCCCATCCCCCATCACCATCTTCATCCCCATCCCTATCCCCCATCACCATCTTCATCCTCATCCCTATCCCCCATCACCATCTTCATCCCCATCCCCATCCCCCATCACCATCTTCATCCCCATCCCCCATCACCATCTTCATCCCCATCCCCATCCCCATCCCTTTTATGATTATCCATTTAATCATTATTGTCATTAGTATTATTACTATAATCATTATCATTATCATCATCCTTACCATTATTATTGTTCTTGATATTCGTCATTATCATTGTTATCGTTATTATCATTATCATCCTTTTCTATATCATTGTTCCTACTATCATAATCAATTTTATTACTGTTATCATCACTGTTTTCATTGTCCTTATTATCATTAATATTATCAAAGTCTTCATCTTTTTCATCATTATTATTATCATTATCCTTATCACTATTTTTATCATTATTACTACCATTTCCAGTTTGATTTCCATTATCATTATCATTATTACCGTAAGCATCATTATAATTGTCATTATATTTACTAATTACTTTCATTATCTTGCTATTATCACTAATACTGCAAATTCTTATATTACTATTTTCATTGTTGTAATTGTAATTATCACTTCTATCCTAAATGTTATTGTTATTATCCTTACCATTGTTATCAATATCGTTATTATCATCATCATTATTGTTGATGTTGGTGCTGTTCCTGTTGTTGTCCTCATCTTTATCATTATCAATTATCTTTATTATCATCGTCATCATCATTTTCATTGCCATTTATATAATATGCTTATCATTATAAATATCAATTCATTATCCTAACTATAATAGTTATTCTCAATATTATCTTTAACATGAAAATCAGTTTGAATCATAATAATCATTAATGCCCTTATCATGGCATTCATTTAATAGTAACACACGTACATATAAACACACTGAAAACTGCTAATTCGAATAAAATTACGAAAAATATCATTACCATATCATTAATATCTTTGTCTTGAATAGATATGAAGAAGGAATTGAAGATCAAATTAATTGAAAATGTTTTTTTCATACGTGTACTTGTATATATGGTTATTTGTTAATATAACTGTGGTATATTTTGCCGTGTCACCTCCATATTTATAAGAAGATGGGGATTTAGGAATATTGATGTTCGGTTAAAAATACCGTTAGGCCTATTAGTAATGATAATTGTAATAATGACATGTACACACACACAAATACACACACACACAGATATCTGTCTATCTATCTATTTATCTATCTAACTATATTTATATCTCTATCTCTATCTATATATCTCTCTCTCTCTCTCTCTCTATATATATATATATATATATATATATGATTATGTGCGTTCCTTACATTTTTTCTTTTTCCTTCGCTTCTCCTTACCTTGTCCAATAATGATAATGATCATTTTTGAAAACTGATAAAAACAAAATAAAAACTATTAACGATAAGATTGCATATATCGCTCATTACTAAATGAACAGCTCGCATTTGGTCTCAAAAGAATAACTATCATCAAGAAAAGTTTTAATAATGATTGGATGCTAATGTATATGAAGATACACTAATATCAACTATTATTACTACTTAAGGTATCATAAAGATGATAGTAATGAGAACATAAATCAAAATGATAAAAAAACTCACAATAAAAAAAAAAAAAATCTTGACAATAATAATGAATGGTAATTATGATAATAATATTAATGATAACGGCAGTAGTCAAAATACTGATAATAATGATAATGATAGTGATGATAACAACAATGATACAATTACAGACTGAGATAATGACCATGATGAGGGTAATGATGCGGAAAAGGAATATGATATAGAAATGATAATGATGATAAAAGTGTAAGGTGGCATCCCGCAGCCTCACATCTCCCAGTCATCTCCCGTCGTCTCGCGCGTTTCGCCTTCCTGTCCGATCTTCGGCTGCGACCTTATCTTCTTTTCGTCTGCCTTTTACTTGTTTTTATGCTTCGTTTGTTTTATTCGCATT
>BOPN01000348.1:267324-269824 GCA_017312705.2 Penaeus japonicus
TCACAGTCTGCACACTGGGTATTTTCATAGATATGCATATGTGGCTTGGGCCTTACCCTTCAATACACTCTGTAACAAGATTGGCCAATACTCTTGGGCCAACACAAACTCTGGGCAACTTTTTTCAAACAGGATGAAATGGTGACATCCTGCTCACTGAAATGTGGGATTTGCCTAACCTGTGTTGCCACATCAAAAGAAACCATGGAGACAGGAGTATTCTCCAGCTATTTTTTTTCTAAACACTCTTGATACAGCCTCATCTCTTTCCGGCTCAGATCAATTCCTGCCTGTTCCAGACTGCTCTAATTCCAAGCACAAATACGGGTCACTCTCATTAGATGGAGTTTCATTTTCAGCCTCGGGTGGAAAGAGAAAATCATGAGAAGCTTTTTCTTCAGAGTAATGTTTTTAAAAAATGTAGGTTCAAACCCAAATACGTTCTTGTTATTCATGTTAACTAGTAGGGATCTCTTCACTTCAGGAAAACATTCTTTTGCAAGGAATTTATGAACTAGTTTCAGATCATATTTCCATATTGAATCAGCTTCCTCATTAACGTGACCCCAGTTCCCTTAGAAATTAGAGGCGGTGTACCTGTTGTCAACTTTGAATTCACAAAGTTGCCTATTCGACTTGCCTGTTTTCTATCCTGTCTGCACAGCATCTCAAAACCCTCCACATCTTGATAATTCCAGAATAGATGAAATTCTAGAACAACCATTAGACTTTCATAAAGGCTATGAATTGTTAAAAGAAATTTTTAAGGATTATCCGACAATACTGCCATCCCAAGACTGTCCCATTGGAAGCACTAATCTGATTGAACACTATTTCCCCTCCTCATTTCCGCTAAGCCAATATATATACCTTCGTATAAAATACCCCACTCTAAGCGGAAGGCTCTCGAAAATGAAGTGCAAGGAAAGTTGGAAATGAACATAATTAAGCCAAGTAATTCTCCCTGGGCTAGTCCCATGATTCTTGTCCCTAAAAAGGACGGGTCATTCAGGCCTGTGATGGATTACCGTCGGCTCAATGCTGTTACCGTTCCCGAACCATTCCCCATCCCGAATCTCCGTCTGTTGTTACAAGATATCGGCTCTGGAAAGAAAGTTTTTTCCACTCTCGACCTTGCTAAAGGGTTTCTGCAAGTGTCCATGGCTAAAGACAGCCAGCCCCTTACAGCATTCTCCACCCACATGGGTCACTTTGAATTCCTTAGAACTCCCTTTGGATTATGCAATTCTCCTCTTACGTTCACTAGATTAATGTCAATAGTTTTAAGTAACATGATAAATGATCAAGTGTTAGTTTACTTAGATGATATTTTGATTTGTTCCCCCTCAATCTCTGAACATGAGAGGAAATTGCGACGAGTTTTCGAACGTTTGGCAGACGCAAATCTTACCATAAATCCGAGCAAATGCCAATTCTTCCGTTCAAAACTCGATTTCCTGGGCCATACCTTAACATCTGACGGTATGCTACCTAACGCAAGCAAAGTGCAAGCCGTGATTGACTTTTCAGAACCGCTAAACCAAAAAGAACTTAAGTCCTTCCTCGGTCTTTCCTGAAACTTGGTTCCATTTTGACGTGTTAAAAAGAGCCAGTGACTATTATTCTCCTGCGGTTGAGGCTAACTAATCACAAAACTACGGTATTACCGCATTCTTTAATTCACCTGTAACTCCACTAATTTCATATCCTCTATTTCAGATGCTCGTACTGATGCTACTGGCACTGGTGTCGCCCTTACTCGTTAATTCAGTAGGCCTACCCGAGAGGTTACGCGCCGTGCCCGGTGCATTAGTTGAGGATCTAGGCTTAGTGTTCCCTGTAACAGATCACATTGAAGCTAAAGTGTCTCTTCGACCCCTCTCTGACATTTCCAGCTTAGCCGCGCACCACCTTGATGAGATAATAAAACTACGAAATCAGATAGCTCATGACAATTTATCACATAAGCAATTCGCCCTCAACTCCACGGTGACAATGATCATGAAGGTTTTATATACGAAATATCTCATGAATACGCAACTGTTGAATCAAGGCAAACTACTACAAATAATCACAGGATCAAGGCAGACATACAGAACATTACACCTTACTGGCAGAAATATCATAATCATGAAAAACCAAAACAAGTCCTGACCGAGAGCACACCCTTCACTTCTCGAGGAATAACGCGACTGAAGAGCCGGCAGGTCCTCAACGTCCAGGATGGCGTAGGGTTGCCATATACCCAATATTGTGTGGGTTTTTTATATACGAAGCGTGAGCTCTTCGAGTCAAAATACCAGTGCATTTCCCAAGAGGATGGGGCGTTTGTATGATATTAAAGAAAATACTGAAGGGCGTCACCAAGGGCATGAACAATAAATGGAAAGAAAAGTTACAAATTGACAACCGAGTACCACGTGGTCTCGGATACCCATCTAGTGAATCCAGGAGGCGTTCGCAGAACGCCTGTGACGTCACAGATACCACACTACAATGG
>BOPN01000348.1:332324-342324 GCA_017312705.2 Penaeus japonicus
CTCGAGAGCTTTTCAAGGAAACATTTTCTGAAAGCTAAAACGTTTTACTTTGTCTAAAGTTTGGACACTTATTGTGTATGTTCACTTGCATGGGAGTGTGTGCACTTGTGTTATGGAATCTTTTCTCTTCCTTCGTCTCACTTTTAAAAAGAAAATATACATCTCTTTTTTTTTTTTTTTCTTTATTGTTACTATAAGGGTTTCCTTCGTATTCTCCAGCGTTATTTGTGCAATTGAATAAGTTATCAGACAAACACACAAACAGAAAAACGTTGTAGCTCACAGCTAACCTAACCACTGGGTATTTATCTGATTTCATTAGTTATGTTTGAAAGATCTTAACAATTAATTCAGTAATATATTTGATATAGATATAAAACGAAGCCTTGCACATCAATATACAAATCCCAAACAAGCCGATTTATATAGATAATATGTACACAAAATACAAATTTGTTCCGAAGAATTCCGTTTGATCGAACACAGACCCATTACGGTCTTTAATTATTCTTTCTCTTATTTCAAGTCTGTAAAATAAAAGATATCTGGCTGTGTGATAGATATTGACTATGATAACAATATGAATTACATGAGAAATATTCGAAAATAACAAGAACTAAAACTTAGGCGAGGTCGTTTTATAACCAGAACACATTATTGTCAGTGTTCGCTATATCAGGTTAACATTCGAAATGTTATTTCGAATATCATCCACGTAATGCATTGAATCACTAATATCTCCTATTCATGATTGTACGATTGCAGAGCCAGGTGTCTTATCACATGATTGAAATGAGATAAAGAATAATTATCTGTTCGCAATCAGACTAGTCTTTGATACGAGCTTGGATTTCGGTTTCATATCAACGCGGAAATGTTCTTTGTATATCGACACTTTCCAGCAGTATTGAATTATTAATGTGAATATCTATCACTAATGATTAACAATGTGTGTGTGTGCGTGTGTGTGTGCGTGTGTGTGTGTGTGTGTGTGTGTGCGTGTGTGTGTGTGTGTGTGTGTGTATACATATACATATATACATGTATATACAAACATTCATAATGTGTGTGTGTGTTTTGCATTCTGTTTTTCTTTGCAAGAGGAAAAATAAAGGAAAACCATCTCTCCTCTCCCTTGTCCTGCTCCTCCTGCCACAGCATCCGGCCCCCCATACGTCTCCGTCCATCTCATGTGCCACTTGCATCACTACGGGAGACTGCGCGCCTATGCCACCCCCCCCCCCTGCCCCCTCTTCCCCCTAGCCTGCCTCGCTTACCCCTCTCTCTCCATCCCTTTCCCCTTGACCGAGGCTCCATTTCTTCTTTTCTTCTCTCTGTCCTTATAGAGTTGTTGTTTTTTTGTTTGTTTGTTTGTTTGTGTGTGTGTTTTGTCTTCCGGAATTAGTTTTTTTTCGGTAATTTCTGTTTTAATCTTGATTTTATTTTTATTTTCATTTTATGTTAAATTTGATATTCATTCTTCTTTTCCTCCTCTTTCTTCGTGGTCACTCAATTTTGTCTACTTCATTATCTTAATATTTTCCCCCTTCTTCTTTACTTTTCTTCCCCTATCTTCCTTTCTCGCTTTCCCCTCTCTTTTTTTCTCCATTTCTTTCTTTCTTAATTCGCGTCCCCTCTTGCTCCCTCTGCAATCTTCTCTTCCCTCTCTTTTTCATCACATCGTTTCTCCTCTTTCCTCCCCTTCCTCAATACTTGCTCTTACTCTCCCCATCTCCCTTACTCTCTTGTCTCTTCTCCCTCTTCTCGCCTCTCTCTCTCTCTAGATGACTTTCCCTCTCTCCCCTCTCCCATCTCTTTCACTCACTCCCCACTCTCCCCATCTCCTTGTAAGGCACTGGTATTGGTATTGTGTGACCCAAGACATTGATCATGAATGACTACTTAATTCAATGCAATATCGATGGCAGTGTGTTTTGACCTGACGCTTCCTGTCTCCTGTGTTCGCTTCCGCCTCGAAACACTAGTTTCTCTAAGACAGCTGTGTTTGTTAACGGAAAGGCTCGAGGCGTAGAAAGTGACTAAAGATTTGTACTTAAGGACATGTAAGGATCACACAGACAGACAGATCAGGTCAGAGAGGTCAGACAGACAGACTAGAGCGAACCGCTCTGACCTCTAGCCTTCGGCCAGGGTCTACTGTATTAGAGTCCACAATAAAGACCATGGCACGTGAACGTCTGTCTCTTATCCACCGACCTACAACCAGGGCATCGAGTGGTTATAACAACTGCTCTCAGTGGTGGGTTACACTCCTTCACTCACTCTCCCCTTCCTCATCTCGCCCCTTTCCCCAGATGACTTACTCACTGTCCCCTCTTCCTACCCCCCCCCCCCCTCTCCCCTTCTCTCCTCACTCACTCGCCCCTCTCACCACTTTCTCCTCCCTCACGCCCCCACCCCCCACCCCCTGCTCCATAGCTTCATGTGATAGTGCTAATTTAGCTGATTGATCTTGTCACCGGAAGAAATCACGATATGAGAAGCTATCTAGTAAATAGGCGCTTGAATGGCCTGCTCGGAGACTCAGGAAATTTGGCGCAGCATCTTCCTAGAGATCATGTGTGAGTGTGTGTGTGTGTGTGCGTGTTGGTGTGCATGACCGCGCGCGTGTGTGCATATGTGTAAGTACAGTTTATAGACACACACACTCACACAACCAAACACACACACACATACACACACACACACACACACTCACACACACGCAACCAAACACACACAATCAAACACACACACACACACACACACAAACAAACAACCAAACACATACATACCCGTGAGTCACAAAAGACAAATAGGCGGCACAGCTGTTCCTGACCGCGCTGCATGACACGGCAAATAGCTATTGACACAGCATCACCTATGCTGATTCAACCTCGGATCATCACACTCTCATCACAGGAATCAGCAATTAGGACACCAACCCACGTGCTCTATGAGGGTCAGTTGCGGTCTTGCTATATGTTGCAAGTGGGTGTCAGCATGTGGGGGATGCAGGATTTCATCTTTGCATTGCAGAAAATATGTTGGGTTTGTAGATATGGGTTCTGAGAATTTGTCTGTATGGATAATGATAATGATGATAATGATTGTAATAAAATGATGATAGGTATGATAATGATAATGTCGATGATAATGATGATGATTTTGATGATAATGTTAATGATAATGACAATGACAATGTTGATAATAATAACTATGGTAATGGTGGTGGTGATAACACTAATGATTGTAATAATAGTAATAATGATAATAATAACAATAGCAATGATGAGGTTGATGATGATGAAAATAATGATAATAGTAATAACAATAATAACATTAATGAAAATAATAATGATAATTTAAATAATAATATGATAATAATGATAATGATCATGATGATGATGATAACGATAATGATAATAATAGTTATCATAATAATTATATTATGGATAATAATTATAACAATGATAACAATAAAAATTATAACAATGATGATAACAATAAAAATAATGATAATAATAATGATAATAATATAAATAATGATAATACTGAAGATAATGACAATGGTATTAATTTAAATGATAATGACAGTAATAATGGTGATCATCATAATAACAATGATGATTGTAATCATGATAATGATAATAGTGGTAATACTGGTAAGAAAATTAATAACGAAAATAATTATTGCAATTACAATAATGACAATAAGGATGATATTAATAATGACAATAATAATGATAATAATAACGATAATAATCATAAAAACAAACAAATAATAATAGTAATAATAGTAATAATGATAATAATAATAATAATAATGATAAAAACAATAATAATAATGATAGTGAAAACTAATCATAATAATAACAATGACAGTAGTGTTACGTCACCAGTTTGACCTCCGCCACGTGGCCATCCATCCCTGACGTCCTTATACCCTGATAGCCAAAGCTGTCTGTTAATATAAGGAATGACAACGCATATCTGTCTTCCTGTTTATGCACTGTTTCTCGTGGCATCTCTCTCTCTCTCCCTTAAAATAAGTGGGAAGTAAGAATATTAATTGATTGAGTTTCCTTCGTTGGTGAGCAAGTTCACATCATAATCAAATTATATGTCCGTGCGTAAAACAGATGAAGTATATATGATGAAACGTTGTAATTTGGATACACTCACGCCCTATTCACTCACTCACTCAGTATTCACGCCCTGTTCACATTCACGCCCGCGGCTGTTCACTGACACTCGCCCGATGTGTTGCATTGGCGATTGAGTGTTTCTAGAACCACCAGCTCTAGAGGCGATAATAATAAAATATAATAACAATGGTAATGATGTTATTAATTTAGTCTGGCTAGTCTGGCTAATCTCAGTGACAATAGTGATAATAGTAACTATCATAATAAGGACAAATAATGGCGACAGTGATATTGGGCGTGTTCATGTTCTCCGGATTGAGTCTAAGGGCAAAAAGAATTAATCAACATAGCAGTCTGGATGGATATGATAGGAGTTTGATATATAACATGGCGATGTTCTTTGTAACGAGGTTGTGGGTTGAGGGAAATTCCGATTCTTCCTTCATGATCAATTAATGGCAACCGGATATAATTCTAATTTCCTCGTATTGTATTACTTCAAGGGATCTGACTTACGAGACCAGACTAAAAACTGGGATCACATTTTCAATATTGGTCTTGGAAGTGAAGTATACATTGTGGAATATTAAAGTGATATAGTGTGATATCAGAAATAGTATCTTTGATATATAAAACCAACGAGGCAGCAGATAATGCCTAATATTATTGTGGTATTAGTTGTACCATGAATGACTTTACTTCTGTGATATCCTCTCCATGTTACAATGAAGAACGTGTATGATTATTTACATCGTTTGCTATATTCACATTTTATTATATGCACACTGCATCATGTATGCGTTATGTACCATTATGTCCGAAAATAATACTTTTATTGTATAATACTGTATGTACATATCTCGTACATTTGGCAACGACCTCGGAGGCGAGAGGGGCACGAGGAGACCCAAAACATCCTGCATTATTTCGTGATGTTTACACCTTCAAAGAACCTACTTAAACTTCAGCTCGGTGTTTAATTCTCCCACAATTTCAGAGGATTCACCATAGACCATAACATACACAAGCCCTGGCACTCTTATGGAGGCACATGTTAGCTGTAAACTGAGAATGACGTAACTTAAGTATAGTCATCAGAGTTCCAAGGAATTTGTAGGATTCTGGTTTCTTAATGCATTCTTTTTTTTAATCTAACTTAGAATAGGGGGAATTAGGGAGGTCGAGGAATAGGTCTTGGCTTAATAGGCTTGATTATGTGTATATGGTATCTAATTGTGAAATACCTAACTCTAGATTAGAAAAAAAGAAAATAACTTAGCACTTAACAACAGCATTAATACTAGTCATGTGTTAATAAGCTTCATTATATTCAGTGCAGAACTTCATTACAAATTAATTGGAAAAATGTCTGTGACTTTCTTTCTTTCTCTCGTCTTTTCACAATTCAGCAAGTTAGAGAGAGAGAGAACTCGGTAGTGGCACGTTTTCATGGCTTAAGAAACCGACCGAGAGAACTGCGCACTCTCATCCACTCCCCTTGTCCCTCCCTATCCATCTATCTCTCTATTTAAGTTTTATTTGTATGCAGCGTATGTTTACATGCATACATACATACATACATATATACATACAAACATACATACATACATATATATATACATATATATCTATATCAATATCTATCTATCTACCTATTTATCTATCTATCTATCTATCTACCTATCTATCTATCTATCTATCTATCTATCTATCTATCTACCTATCTATCTATCTATCTATCTATATACACTCTCTTTCTCTTTCTCTCTCTCTCTCTCTCTCTCTCTCTCTCTCTCTCTCTCTCTCTCTCTCTCTCTCTCTCTCTCTCTCTCTCTCTATATATATATATATATATATATATATATATATATATATATATATATATATATATATATATGTACACACATACACACACACACACACACGTGTATACGGACAAAGGACAATACAAACGGGCCAGGGAAAATATTACCGTCACCCCCAACGCTTGTGCCCTGTCTTTGTGGTGGGAAATTTTTCATGAGGAAAATCTTTCTTCTCTTCTCATTTATGTCTTTTACTCTTACTTCAGCCTAACTAATGGACTGAGCGGAACGTTATATACTAGTGCTGAAAGAGGGTGCATGTCTCTTCCCCCCCCCCCACCCCCCACCCCCTTCGGCGTCAGCTCATTTTGATTGATTGATTCCCGGATGTGGGCATGTCCAAAATATAGCCACGCCCCTTTCTCTATACTCCGAGAGAGCCTTGATTAGCAAGATTCTTGGAGACTGTGGGGGAGCTTTAATTCTTATATGCAATATGCAACAGACTGTAGTGCATGGAACCAAATGTTCACATGATTTATAAGCGTAGAGACTTGAGGTAAACATTCTTTGCTTGATTTTTATAGATTTGATTTTCTTAAGGATTCAACAAAGGTTTAAACTATTACATGGTTCTGTTTTTCCGTTAACTTTCGATGCAAAAATTAGTACTTGAAACCCAGGGAAAATTTGGTTTTCATAAAACACGTAAACGATAAAAAAAAACGATAACAATACACTGATGGTGATGATAAGAATTAGTATTAATGATAATGCTAATATCAAGGATAACAATAATAATACCAACGATAGTCGTAATAACAATGATGATTATGATGATGACACTGAAAATAATGATGATAATAATAATAACAAGACACCTACTGTTATTAATAACAAATGAAACATACTCACACACAATCACCAACACTGAGAGACAAAGAAACGTCCCCCTCACAAAAAAAAAAAAAAAAAAAAAAAAAAAAAAAAAAAAAAAAAAAAAAAAAAAAAAAAACAGTCTTATACGAAGGCCTCCAGAAAACCTTTTGTCTTTCCTCTCGCTGGACAAAGTTAAAGTGATCCAGGAAATAAGTCTATGAAGAGTTCAAAGCCCCGTGTTTAATCAGTTCTAAATCTCGACTTGATATCGTTTGTGTCTGACAAATGAAGTGAAGGATAGCCACTTCCGGTAGGGTGGACTTGATTTGCATATGCTGTTATGTTGGCTGTTTTTATCTATTCTCATTTATTTTTCTATTGCTGCTTCTCTTTTATCATTATTTGTATTTCAAGAATAGATCGAGAAACCGAGCGAATAAAAACGTTTATTGTGATACCAAGGGATTTAACTAATTAACACGTGTAGTAGGGATCGAAACAAGAGCAAACACACACATAGCTTCATTTTCCTCTCCTTTCGTCTCTACCCTTTCATCTGTTCCTCTTCATCGAATCTTTCTGTTCACTCTCTCCATTTCCCTTCTACTCTTTATTTTTTTCAAAATAATTTCGTTCGCCTTCTGTGACGTTCGCCTTCTGTGACTGCTATTCATTCTTTGTGTCGTTGTTTCTGTCTCTGTTTCTCTCTCTCTCTCTCTCTCTCTCTGTCTCTCTCTCTCTCTCTCTCTCTCTCTCTCTCTCTCTCTCTCTCTCTCTCTCTCTCTCTCTCTCCCTCTCTCTCTCTCTATATATATATACACATCTTTCTATCTCTTAGTTTATTTCCTTCTTCTATTATCTTCTTCTGCATCCTCTTCCTCGCCTTTACTCCCTTCTGAGCTTCCCTTACTAACCAAACGTCACTTCACTCTACCTCTCTCACTCTCTCTGTCTCTCTATTTTCTCCTCCGCCTCCTCCTACTTCTATCTCTTTCTTTGTTATTTCCTCCCCCTCCTCCTCCTCCCTTTTTTCACTTTCTCTATAATTCCTCCTCCTCCTCCTCCTCCTTTTATCGCTTTCTCTATAATTCCTCCTCCTCTTCCTTCTCTTTTTCTTCTCCCTCTTCTTCTACCTCAGCATCCTCTTCTTCTCTTCTTCCTCTTCGCCCTCCTCTTCAACTCTTTCATCTCCTTCTCCTTCTCCACCTTCGCCTCCTATTCAGAAATTCTTTCACTTGACTTCGCTTTCATTATTTCACTCGTCATTCATTCTAATTACAGGTGCTTGTGTAGTCCATTCAGCGCGATCTGAAGAAATTGCAATTACGTTTTGTAAAAAAAAAGAAAAAAAATGGGGGGGGAACCTGATTTACAGCTCGGTCTTAGATTTTGGATCAAAAAAAATAAAAAAAAAAAACAAGGAAAAAAGGAAATAAAAAAAAGAGAAGGATGAAAATAAAGCCAAAAATAAGAACTTTGTCAAATTTTGTATAACGCTTTGTGACTGCTTCTTTGGGTACGAAATGTTCCCAGGATATCAAAATGAAACTTGAATAAGTGTATGACGATCCTAAGAGAATCATAAAAAAGAGAAGAGAAGAGAGAAAGATAGAGAGAGAGAGAGAACAAAATTCACTGCATTACCCTACGAGTATGATTGTGGGTAATACACGCTTATTAACATTCCTAACACGCAAGTAGAGAGAGCTCGGTAGACTGACACACAGGGCGTCCAAGCGAGAGTATTTTCCCTCGATGAAGCAGAGAGAGAGAGAGAGAGAGAGAGAGAGAGAGAGGGAGAGAGAAAGAGAGAGAGAGAGAGAGAGAGAGAGAGAAGAGAGAGAGAGAGAGAGAGAGAGAGAGAGAGAGAGAGAGAGAGAGAGAGAGAGAGAGAGAGAGACCGTAGACGCGGATACACGAAGACCAGACTTTACGCGAACGGTCACGTCGATTCAGAAATAGCACAAGGGGGCGAAAAGAGAGAGAGAGAGAGAGAGAGAGAGAGAGAGAGAGAGAGAGAGAGAGAGAGAGAGAGAGAGAGAGAGAGAGAGAGAGAGAGAGAGAAAAGAAAAAGCATCTTTTTACTTCTCGTCATCTCCTTAGGATGGTCTTGAGACATTTATCCCTCTTCACGGGTAGACATACGTGAGGGTACATGGCTCCACCCCATTACGCAGGACGTGGTGGCTTTTGGAGATCCCGGACTCACTCTCTCTCTCTCTCTCTCTCTCTCTCTCTCTCTCTCTCTCTCTCTCTCTCTCTCTCTCTCTCTCTCTCTCTCTCTCTCTCTCTCCCTCGTTTTCTCTCTGTCTGTATTTCTCTCTTTGTTTGTCTTTGTCTATCTCTATTTTTTTTTGTTCATTTTCTTCGTCTTTGTTTTATTCATTTTCTTGTGTAAGTAACACATAATCTACATATCTCTTTCCTATTTACATACCAATGCTTAAGGTCTGAAGAAAAAGGTCTAATTTTCCCGTAAACAATTATATTTATCCATAAGTATTTACAACATTTTTTTTTTTTTACAATAATCTTACGACAACTCACTTTCAGTCTGACATGTAAATATATGTAAATCATCATGCATGTTTGAGATAAAGCTATTCATGCGTCTTTATAAATGTGCAAATGTTAGATGCTAACAACATTGCACATTAGTCCCTGTATGTATGTAAGTGTCTATGTATGCATGTATAGAGTTATGTATGCATGAAAGTATATATGCTTATTTCTTCGTGCAATCGAAATATTAGAAAAATTATATCTTGGCATATCCTTCTCTCTTATCAATATAATCTTCTCTACAGCATCCAATAACATTCACTGACCTTCTCAATTAGCACAAAAAAATATTCCAAGAACTTTGAGAGGAAATAAACGGGTATATGTTGGCTTTGAAGACTTGGACGTTCAAAAGAGTTGAAAAGACATACAACATGACAACAACATGTTAACAAATCTTGGCTTCTTTCGTCGCCATTCACACATCCAAAAGTGTATTAAAATAATTCACTTACCAACCTATATCTGCGGTAACGAATATATATCTTCTCAGTAGGTATATGTATATATGTATATATATATATATATATATATATATATATATATAATATATATATATATATATATATATATATATACATATATATATATATACATATATATATA
>BOPN01000348.1:357324-359824 GCA_017312705.2 Penaeus japonicus
ATAATAATAACAATAATGATAATAATTATTATTATAATGATCATAATAATGATAATAATAATAATAACAACAACAACAACAACAATAATAATAATAATAGCATATTAAAACGGTTATTAAAAATATGCCTTTAATGAACTGGGTTCTGGTAATATAATCTTGATGAGGAGGGAAGGGGTAGGGGGTAGGGAGAGGAGGGAAGGGGTAGGGGGAGGAGGGTAGTGGAAGGGGGAGGGAGGGAGGGAGGGAGGGGGGAGGGAGAGCAGGTAGAGGGAAGGGGAAGGGGGAGGGGGAGGGAGAGGAGGGAAGGGGTAGGGGGTAGGGAGAGGAGGGAAGGGGTAGGGGGAGGAGGGAAGGGGGAAAGGGGGAGGGGGAGGGAGAGGAGGGAAGGGGTAGGGGGTAGGGAGAGGAGGGAAGGGGTAGGGGGAGGAGGGAAGGGGGAAGGGAGAGGGAGAGGGAGAGGGGATGGGTTAGGGGGAAGCAGGTAGGGGGAGGAAGGGGGAAGCAGACGGGAGATGGGAGAAGAAGGAGAACGAAGATGAGGGAGGGGGGCAGATGGGAGGAAGGGGGAGGGGGATAGCAACGTCAGTCTAAATCAAATCGTCATCTAATGATAATGATGCTATGTATCATCTGAGGAAGATTATGGTGATTATGGTGACATATATAGTAGTGGTGGTGATTATAACAGTAAGGATTCAGCTCATAATAACAGTAATGACAATGATAATAATTTAATCATGGTATTGGCAGTATTAATGATCCGTA
The DNA here is from genome assembly GCA_017312705.2 of Penaeus japonicus. Lineage (NCBI taxonomy): Eukaryota > Metazoa > Arthropoda > Malacostraca > Decapoda > Penaeidae > Penaeus > Penaeus japonicus. The sequence goes on from BOPN01000348.1 coordinate 358,093, forward strand.
AGTTTAGTTTCCAGTAATGATATTGATAATATTTGTAATGATAATGATAACAACAACAACAATAATAATAATAACAATAATGATAATAATTATTATTATAATGATCATAATAATGATAATAATAATAATAACAACAACAACAACAACAATAATAATAATAATAGCATATTAAAACGGTTATTAAAACATGCCTTTGGTTTGAATTCATTCTTGGTAATGATATCCTTGAGGACATTTGATAATAATAAAAATAATAATCATCATTATCATTATAAGAATTCTCATCAAAATCATTATCTTTATCATAATCATTATCGATATCGTGCTCATCATTATCTATATCATTATTTTTTTTCAACAATATCATCATTATCATCATTACTATTATCGTTACTGTCATCATCATCATTATCATTATTCTCATTACTGCATTACTATAACATTTATTGTCATAATTGTCATGATGATGATGATAACAGTGATCCTACTACTACTATTAACAACAATAATAATTATTGTAATGATGATGATGATGATAATAATAATAATAATAATAATAATAATAATAATAATAATAATAACAATAATGATAATAATAATATTGATAATCATAATATGATAAATAATAGTAATAATGATAATCATCATCATCATCATAATAATAATGATAATGACTAATAATAAAAATAATATTCACAATGATAGTAATAAAAATTATAATGATAAATATAGTAATAAAATGATGAATAAAAACATCAAAATGATGATAATGATAATAAAAAAATAATATAACACTATTAATCAAACATATCACACTAGCATTTTTTTTACTCAATATCTAGATGACATTAACTGACATCTATATCCTACTAACTTGATTATCATAAAATTGTGTGATTCTTCAAACATAATGTGTCCGCATTTAGTTTTTGTTCCTGATTTGTTTTTGTTTTTGTACAATACAAACAATATTGGTGACAATACAAACTCACTCTCTCTCTCTCTCTCTCTCTCTCTCTCTCTCTCTCTCTCTCTCTCTCTCTCTCTCTCTCTCTCTCTCGTTCTCTCTGTCTCTCTCTCTATTTGTCTGTATTTTTCTCTCTCTCAACACCACCCCCCTCTCTCTCTCTCTACATTGATAGATAGATAAGCACATATGTAGATAGATATATAGATAGATAAACAGATAAATGGAATCATAGTTGGACAAACAGACAGAAAGAAAGAAAGAAAGAAAGAGATAGAAAGGAAATAGATAGATAGATAGATAGACCATTGCACCCAAGCCCTGTGCAACACCTTGTTTATCCCAATGGCGAGAGAAAAAGAAAAACAGAAAAATAGGAGAGAAAGAAAGAGCGAAATAAAATGGAGTAATAATAGTCTGGACGATATTTTATATCCCTGCTACGGGAAGCGACTGGCAATAAAATATCTATTTTTTCTCTCTCCCCTCTCACACATCCCGACCCACACACATGCAGCATCCGGTTGAAGCCTGCAGTGCATGCTGTCCGGCCGGGATGCTCGCCCGATGCAGGACAGGCTTGTACCTCAGAACAAGATAGTCTCGGGAATGCTAGGGCTCGTCACACGCGTGGGAAATATATATGCATTGGTATGGCGTCGTTTGCAACTTCTGGGGAGGGGAGGGGGGGGGGTCGTTGCAGGAACTCTTCGGGAATGATTGACATTTTCCTATTGCTTTTCCCTGCGTGTATGCACATGTGCG
>BOPN01000348.1:367324-374824 GCA_017312705.2 Penaeus japonicus
GGAATTGAGTCAAAAGGAAAATGGGAATTGAATCAATGGAAAACGGGAATTGAGTCAATGGAAAACGGGAATTGAGTCAATGGAAAACGGGAAATAAGTCAATGGAAAATGGGAATTGAGTCAATGGAAAACGGGAATTGAAGAACGGATGACGGGATTTGAGAAAATGGGAAATGATTATTGAGAAAATGGGAAAAGGAAATTGAGAAGAAACCATTCGAAGTAGGAATTGAGAAGAATGAATAAGGAGATGAGAGAATATAAAACAAGAAGAGGGATAAGTTGACATGGGAATGGAGAGAAAATGCAGAGACAGAAAAAGGGAATAGAAAATTATAGAAAACGAGAAAGAGGATAAAAAAGAGATGAGAAGAGACAGGAATGGGAATGAAGATTTGATTAGGAATACTCATTTTTTTCCATTTGTAGGTAGGTTTGTTTTTGCTTTTATATAATGTGTGTGTGTTCGTTTGTGTGTGTGTGTGTGTGTGTGTTGTTTGTGTGTGTGTGTGTGTTCGTTTGTGTGTGTGTGTGTGTGTGTGTGTGTGTGTGTGTGTGTGTGTGTGTGTGTGTGTGTGTGTGTGTGTGTGTGTGTGTGTGTGTATGTATATGTATGTATGTGTATATATATATATATATATATATATATATATATATATATATATATATATATATATATATATATATATATATGCGTGTGTGTGTGTGTGTGTGTGTGTGTGTGTGTGTGTGTGTGTGTGTGTGTGTGTGTGTGTGTGTGTGTGTGTGTGTGTGTGTGTGTGCATGTATGTATGTATATACACATGTATATAGACAAACAATTCCTTCCCGATTTTCAGTCAAAATACCACATAAAGACCCCGATCTATCCACATACATTAAACAAACAACATAAAACAACATGGAGACTGAGGAGGCCAATTAAGTGAACACAACATTCTGAGTTTCTTTTCTTGTCTTCTATTACTCGATTTATCATTCTTCTATCACATGAAATATGTCAATAAACTTATTTTGTGTACAATGTGGTTTTAACAGCCATGCATTCACGAAGAAAATGTAGATATACAATGACGATAATTATTATGATAATATTGGTGATATAATAATGATACTAATGATGTCGACAATGATGATGATGATGATGAGAGTAATTATAATGATAATGATATTATTGATGATGCTAACGATGATGACAAAATGATGATAATAATAATGATAATGTTGATGAAAGCAATGTCAACAACACCAATAACTATTTTAACGATAATAACAATAATGATAATAAATAGAATAGATAAAATAATGACAACAATATAAAAAGAGAGAGAAAAAAAAATCGAAGAAAAACAAAGCCAACAAGCAAACATGCCACGCCCTGGCCCCGGCTTCGGCGTTTAATCTGCGGCTTCAATAAAGGCCTCGAGACACGGCCATGGCCAGGACGGACCATTCATCAATTTCTCTTGCTTCCTTTATTCACTTCATCCATCTTGTCTCCACTACTTTATTCAAATCTTCCTTAAAGAATGATCGAGTTTTTCGCTTTTTTGTGTGTCTATTTTTTACGTTGTTGTTATTTATCTTTTCTTTTTTTACGTAATAATTTTGAACATAAGAGGATTTTTTGTAATGGATATGATAATGAGGATAATAATAGCATTAATCATGACAGTAATAATGGTAGTAGAAGTAAAAATTATACTATCACTAAAAATTAATGGTAGTAATGATAATGATGATGGTGATGTTAATATCAATCATAATAACAATAATAAATATTATGATGATAATAATAATAATGATAATAGTCACTGCAATCATTACATTAGTTCAAAAAAAATCTTAATAGTCATAATGTGAACAACTAACTACAAAAACGCATACATAATGGTGTCATCACTAACACTCTTCTCATACTAGACGCAAGAAATATACAAATGATTATAAACTATAGAACACAAGTAATTGAATAACAACATAATAATAATAATAATAATAATAATAAACACAATTCGTTTTCCGAGCTCGTCAAATTCTCCGGGTCGTCCAAGTAATAACCATTTTAGTCTCAATTTCCAAAACAGTTTGTCTGCAACAAGGTCATCTCCCCTGCCCGCCGTTGATCAAAGTTTGACCCCGCTTGCAATATCCTGCAGAAGTCAAATCCCAAAGCGTCATGTTCCCTGGTCATAGCATAGCCTCAAGGGAAAGAGACCGCTGGACCACAGGGTTTCCCGCGTTAGAGACTGCTGGCCTAGAGCCTTTGGTAACCTTTTGTTTTGTTTTGTTTTTAGGAGACGCTGTTGCAAATAGATATTCTTTATTTGCAAGTAGATTGTAAGGTCATTTTTGTACAGCTGGACGAAAAAGTTCACGACCCATCTAAAAAAAAATATTGGGAAAAACTTTCAACTCGTAACACTAATGCATTGATGTATAGAAACTCCTATTTGAATATACATAACTGAACTTTTCAGACAAACTTTTCACATATATCATAATACTTAAAATAATATGAACGTTAAAATTCTGAATCGAATTGTCATCTGGTCAGTGTTAAATGGTGGCTGAACAAAATGTTAATATAATTCTTACGTCTGTTTACTAAAGATATTGTACGTATCTATTTTTTATAGTGCATATGTCTGTGTTTATTCACTGGATTTATAACTGAAATAAATTAAGTACCTGCACGCCTGGTCTGCTATGTGTATTTCTCATATTTAAAACAGATATTCTTAGGATTTACACCTAACACTCATTTGAAAAATAACTTCTAAACGATATTGATGAAAAGTGTAAACATGCTAATCAAAATATGAAGACAAGTGAGCTGTGCGAGTAATTTCGTTTCCTCCTGCCAGAGGTCGGGCGCGTCGCTTGCCTCTTTTTGGCGCCAAAATGGTAGTTAGTCGACGTTTCATCCTAAAAAGTTGACATCGACCATTCAATCTAACTTCAGCCTGAATTACATAAAGTATAATCATATGTGTTATACGACGGCTTCATGGAAGAACAAGCTAATATAGACAGATAAATAAAGCTCGTAGGTAGACTATCAAATCAATACTATACAAGCCGACATGGTCATCGTTATGTAAAGGGAAGGGAGTAATATTTTCAGTCAAGAGTTAGTCCATTACTTGTAAAGTCGCGTTCTTTCAATTTCGTAATAGCATTTTATCCTTTTCAGAAGGTAGGGTGCCTCGATCTGAGCTTTGATCTCAAAATACATTTGATTAAGAAAGTTTCCATATTTCTTCATCTGCTTTCTTTTGCATCCCATTCCACCTTTTGTATTAGTGTACAGTTTACTATGAAAATTGTTGAAATTTTGCTTATTCAACAAACGTTTACTTTTTTTATTTCTATCTATTTATTTTTTTATTTTTCTTTATTTATTATTTTTTTTATATCTGAATGCACTGCAGTTTAACCAGAAAATACCACTTCGATACTTTTAGGGCTGCCGCGAACATCCTCGGCCAGATGTACGATGTTTGCGTGTACTCAAGAATTTCTACGAAATAAGAAAATATAAATCGTACAATAACTCTTTCCTTTCCCTCCCTCCTTCCCCCTTCCCTCCCCACCCTCCCTTCCTCCCCTACTTTCCTCCACCTCTCTCCCCTCCCTCTCCCTTTCGTCCCCTTTCTTCTCCCTTTCCCCTTCTTCTCCCGCCGTCGCTTACTCTCTTCGCCGTCACATTTCAGGCGTCAATCAAGCCTTAATTTCCGGAGCTAGAGACTGACCAGAGAGAATATTCTTGAATTTAGAAGATGAGGGCATGAGGGCAATAGGGATGGGGGGGGGGGGAGGGAGGGGGGGGAGAAGAGCAGAGCTGATTAAGGATTAGTTCTGTTTAACACTAAAATTCAATCTTGTTGGCACTGTCGTAGATTAGAGATTAGAGAGAGATAGACATATGGATAGAGTAGAAAGAGAGATAGAAATAGATAGATAGGTAAGCAGATAGAGTTGAGTGTGCATATATATATATATATATATATATATATATATATATATATATATATATATATATATATATATATATATATATACATAGAGAGAGAGAGAGAGAGAGAGAGAGAGAGAGAGAGAGAGAGAGAGAGAGAGAGAGAGAGAGAGAGAGAGAGAGAGAGAGAGAGAGCGAGAGACAGAGAGAGAGAGAGAGACAGAGAGAGAGAGAGAGAGAGCGAGAGAGAGAGAAAGATACAGTAGACAGACAGACACAGAGAGAAGAGTCGAATTGCCAGAACACGGATAATTGAATTCCAGAGACATCGCATTTAGGGCAAGAAGGGCACAAGCGACACTAAATTATGGCGGTTGGTTTTCTGAAGTGCAATTTCTACACAACGAAAGGCTGGGGGAGGGGAGGGGGAGTAGGGTAAGGGGAGGGAAAGGGAGTAAGGAGATGGAGGGAGGGGAGAAGGGGAAAGGAAGGGGAATAGGGAGAGGGAAGAGGGTAGATTGAGGGAGAGGGAAGGGGAGTATGGGGACGGAACGAGGGGAGTAGGGAAAGGGGAGTAGTGGGAGGAGAAAGCAAGCAATGTAATGGGAGAGGGAGCAGGAAGAGGGGAAGGGTAAGAAGAGAAGGGGAAGGGAGGGGGAGGTCGTAGAAACACAAGAAAGACAAACAGATATAAAGAAAAGATAAATTGTTGTTCTCATAGGATACAAAACAGAAGCTGAAGAAGTGAAATAGAGAGACCGAGAGAGAAAGGGAAGAAGGGCAAGGGTGAGGGAACGGGAAAGAGAAAGCGGAAGGGAAAAGGGAAAGGAGGAAGCGGAAGGGAAAAGGGAAAGAGAAAGCGAAAGGGAAAAGGGATAGGAGGAAGGGAAAATGAAGGCTGGATGGAAAAGGGGAAAGAAAAAGGGAAAGGAGGAACGGAAAAGGGAAAAGAATAAGGAAAAGGGAGAGGAGGAAGGAAAAGGGGAGGCGGGAAGGAAAAAGGAAAGGGAAAGAATAAAAGGGAAAAGGGAGAGTGAGAGGGAAAAGGGAAGGGAAAAAGATAACCGGGAAGGAAAGGGAGAGGGAGAGGAGGAAAAGGATAGAGAAGGAGTGGAAGTAAGAGGAAGGAGAAGAAATAAAAGAGAAAAAAAAGGAAGAGAAGCAGAGAAGAATACAGATATCATAAAAAAAAACATAGCGAAGAATCATGAAAAAACAAAGAAAGAAAACAAGACAACGAAACAGAAGGGAAAGCAAATAAACACAAAATACAATGAGTCTTCAAGGATGAAGGATGCGTTCTCAAGGATGAGCCTCGGGGGATCAGTCTCGAAGGATGAGTCTCCAAGATCAAGTCTCCTAGGATGAACCTCTACGAGATAGTTTCCAAAGATGAGTCTCCAAAAACAAGTCTCAAAAGATGTATCTACACGGACGAGTCACCATGGATGAGTCTCTTAGGATGAGTCACCAAGGATGAGTCACCAAGGATGAGTCTCTTATGACGAGTCACCAAGGATGACTCACCAAGGATGAGTCTCTTAGGACGAGTCACCAAGGATGAGTCTCTTAGGATGAGTATGCTCGTGGCGCTTGCCTGGAGACCGGAAATGGAGGGATGATGGTGCCCCGATTGGCACTCCGACCGCGAAGGGGAAATTTGACCTCGTCTGGATTATCGATGTGGGGGGGCACCAAGGATGAGTCTATTAAGATGAGTCACCAAGGATGAGTCACAAAGGTTGAGCCTCTTAGGACGAGTCACCAAGGATGAGTCTCTTAGGATGAGTATGCTCGTGGCGCTTGCCTGGAGACCGGAAATGGAGGATGAGTCTCTTAGGATGAGTCACCAAGGATGAGTCTCTTAGGATGAGTCACCAAGGATGAGTCTCTTAGGACGAGTCACCAAGGATGAGTCTCTTAGGATGAGTATGCTCGTGGCGCTTGCCTGGAGACCGGAAATGGAGGGATGATGGTGCCCCGATTGGCACTCCGACCGCGAAGGGGAAATTTGACCTCGTCTGGATTATCGATGTGGGGGGGGGAGGTGGAGGAAAAGGGTTAAGGGGGCGAAGGAGAGTGGCGAGAGGGGAGGGGGAAGGGGGAAGGGGGGAAGGAGAGTGGAGAGAGGGAAGGGGGAAGGGGGAAGGGGGAGGGGGAAGGGGGAAGGGGTGAAGGAGAGTGGAGAGAGGGAAGGGGGAAGGGGGAGGGGGAAGGGAGAGAGGGAAGGGGGAAGGGGGAAGGGGGAAGGGGGAAGGGGGGAAGGGGTGAAGGAGAGTGGAGAGGGAAGGGGGAAGGGGGAAGGGAGAGAGGGAAGAGGGAAGGGGGAAGGGGGGAAAGGGTGAAGGAGAGTGGAGAGAGGGAAGGGGTAAGGGGTGAAGGAGAGTGGAGAGAGGGAAGGGGGAAGGGGTGAGGGAGAGAGGGAAGGGGGAAGGGGTGAAGGAGAGTGGAGAGAGGGGAGGGGGAAGGGAGGGGGAAGGGGTGAGGGAGAGAGAGAGGAGGGAGAGGAAAAAAGTGAAGGAAAGTGGAGAGAGGGGAGAGGGTAGGGGTGAGGAAGAGGGGAAATAGGGGAAGGGGTGGAAATGGTGAGGAAGAGGGAGAAGGGATGGAAGGAGAAGGAAGAGACGGAGGAGACGAGAAAGAGAGAAGGGGATAGAGGGATAGGAAGTGGTGAGAGAGAGTGGAAAAATTAGAGACAGAGAATGGGTGAGGGGGAGAATAAGGGGGTGGGAGAGGAAAGGGAAGAGAGAGAAAGAGGAAGGAGGGGGAGGGAAGGGAGAGGAGGGTGAAGGAGAGAGGGAATATTAAAGAGTGGGAGGGGAAAAGGAGGAGGGACGGAGGAAAGGAAGGGGGAAGGAGAGAGGGATGGGGGAGAAGGAAGGGGGATGGTAAGGGAAGTGGGAATGGGAGGAGTGGAAGAATAAGGAGGGAGGGATAATAGTAAGAGAGAGAGAGAGAGGGGGAGAGAGAGAGAGAGAGAGAGAGAGAGAGAGAGAGAGAGAGAGAGAGAGAGAGAGAGAGCGGGATAGAGAGAGGAGGGATAGAGAGAGAGAGAGAGAGAGAGAGAGAGAGAGAGAGAGAGAAAAAAAAAAAAAAAGAAAAAAAAAAAAAAAAAAAAAAAAAAAAAAAAAAAAAAAAAAAAAAAAAAAAAAAAAAAAAAAAAAAAAAAAAAATCTCGTATGTGTTTGTGTGGAATAAAATAGACAAAATGAACGAGCGACAAAAATAAATCTTAAAATATGAACATAAACAGCATAAGTCTTTGTTCCAACGACTCACTTGAAGGCATCATCAACACATCATCCTTTTTCTTCTTCTTCTTCATAATCTTCTTTCTCTACTTCTTCTTCATAATCTTCTTCTTCTTCCCCTTCTTCTTTTTCTTCATCTTCTTCCCCTTCTTCTTTTTCTTCATCTTCTTCTTCTTCTTTTTATTCATCTTCTTCTTCTTCTTCTTCCCCTTCTTCTTCTCCTTCTTCTTCTTCTTCTTCTCCTCCTCCCTTTCTTCTCTCTCCTTATCCTCTTCTTCTTCCTCCTCCTCC
>BOPN01000348.1:398592-406092 GCA_017312705.2 Penaeus japonicus
CTTGTTCTGTCTCTTGTTCTATCTCTTGTTCTATCTCTTGTTCTATCTCTTGTCCTGTCTCTTGTTCTGTCTCTTGTTCTGTCTCTTGTTCTGTCTCTTGTTCTGTCTCTTGTTCTGTCTCTTGTTCTATCTCTTGTTCTGTGTCTTGTTCTGTGTCTTGTTCTGTGTCTTGTTCTATCTCTTGTTCTGTCTCTTGTTCTGTCTCTTGTTCTATCTCTTGTTCTGTCTCTTGTTCTGTCTCTTGTTCTGTCTCTTGTTCTGTCTCTTGTCCTGTCTCTTGTTCTGTCTCTTGTTCTGTCTCTTGTTCTATCTCTTGTTCTGTCTCTTGTTCTGTCTCTTGTCCTGTCTCTTGTTCTGTCTCTTGTTCTGTCTCTTGTTCTATCTCTTGTCCTGTCTCTTGTTCTGTCTCTTGTTCTATCTCTTGTTCTGTCTCTTGTTCTATCTCTTGTTCTGTCTCTTGTTCTATCTCTTGTTCTGTCTCTTGTTCTGTCTCTTGTTCTATCTCTTGTTCTGTCTCTTGTTCTGTCTCTTGTCCTGTCTCTTGTTCTGTCTCTTGTTCTGTCTCTTGTTCTATCTCTTGTTCTGTCTCTTGTTCTATCTCTTGTTCTGTCTCTTGTTCTGTCTCTTGTTCTGTCTCTTGTTCTGTCTCTTGTTCTATCTCTTGTTCTGTCTCTTGTCCTGTCTCTTGTTCTGTCTCTTGTTCTGTCTCTTGTCCTGTCTCTTGTTCTGTCTCTTGTTCTGTCTCTTGTTCTATCTCTTGTTCTGTCTCTTGTTCTGTCTCTTGTCCTGTCTCTTGTTCTGTCTCTTGTTCTATCTCTTGTTCTGTCTCTTGTTCTATCTCTTGTTCTGTCTCTTGTTCTATCTCTTGTTCTGTCTCTTGTTCTGTCTCTTGTTCTATCTCTTGTTCTGTCTCTTGTTCTGTCTCTTGTCCTGTCTCTTGTTCTGTCTCTTGTTCTGTCTCTTGTTCTGTCTCTTGTTCTATCTCTTGTTCTGTCTCTTGTTCTATCTCTTGTTCTGTCTCTTGTTCTGTCTCTTGTTCTGTCTCTTGTTCTGTCTCTTGTTCTATCTCTTGTTCTGTCTCTTGTCCTGTCTCTTGTTCTGTCTCTTGTTCTGTCTCTTGTTCTATCTCTTGTTCTTTCTATTGTTCTGTCTCTTGTTCTGTCTATTGTTCTATCTCTTGTTCTGTCTCCTGTTCTATCTCTTTTTCTGTCTTCTATTATCCGCTATATATGAATTAATAAACACAGTGCATCACCCAAGAGAAACTCGTATTATCTGAATAAATGATGTTGGGAAAAAGTTTTGGAGCACTGATGATTAATACGTAGTCTTTAATTAGCATTAATTAGTCTTTATGATGTTAATGAGGATAAGGTGTTGCCAACGAAAAGATTATCAATTGTGTTAATGATGATAATAGGAACAGCATTAGAGGTTAACCATACAATACGATAATGCAGAATGACAAGGCAACATAAGTAAGAATATGATAATAAAAATGGTAATGATAACAATATCAGTATTAACAAAAATAACAGGTGATTATCATGTCAATAATGATAATGATTACAAATAAATACCAAACACGATCTAAATAATGATACAACGATAATAATAATAATAAAAAAAAAGACGCTCACAACATCAACAACATTCATACCAACACGGATATTAAAAAAAAAAAAAAAATCGAAAAAAAAATCCTTCCGTTTTCGAAAAATCACGGAAGGTCAAGACAATTTTTTGATTCGCCAAAATGCTCAAGATGACGCGACCTTAGATCTTATCAAAGCGACGTCCGAGAACGGTGAGGCTCGCGCTAGCCAAGTCAGCCGTAAATGCGCTGACTGAAGGAGGTAAGAAACGAGTCTACTGGAAAAAAAAAGTTCCCGGATGTCAACATGTAACTTTGTAATGGCGGGAAAAAATATATGTAGAGAAACTCACTTCGGAAGTTTAGGAATGTTTGAGAAGAGTTTACGAGTTAGGTATATTGTTTTTTTTGTTTTTGTTTTTTGTTTTTAGATATTATTTAAAGAGGAAGTTTTCTCTTTCTCTGAAATGATCTATGATAAAGTCTTCGGGTCAAAAACAAATAAACTAAGTTTCGCAGCTTATCTAAGAGATCGCGAGGACAAAGTGATGTTCCCTTTATACGTGCCTTTTAAAAAATCGTTCTTTTGCACTTTAGTTCATTCCTATTTTTATCAACTCTTTTTGCTTTATATATTTACCTTTATTCTAGTCTTCCGTTTTAATACATAGTTCCGTTTTCTCTCCCTCTATCTCTATTTATTGTTTCCACCAGCCTCATATTCTCTGTTTGCCTGTCTCTCATTCTCTTTCTCCCATCTTTTCTCTTTCTTTTTCCCTACCTCCCTCATTTCCCCCAGCGTCCCCCATCGCTGTTTGTCTCTGCCTCTCTCTTACTTTCTTTTTTTTTCTCTCTCTCCTACCCTCTCTCTCTCTTTCTTTCTTTCTTTTCTCTCTCTCTCTCTCTCTCTCTCTCTCTCTCTCTCTCTCTCTCTCTTACTCTCTCTTACTCTCTCTTTATATCTCTCCCCCCTCTCCTTCACCCTTTCCCTCCCCCTCTATCATACCCCCCCCCTCTCTCTCATTCTCCCCCCTTCTTCCTTCAAGTCACGTTTTCTTAAGAAATCCATTGTTATTCGAGGTTCTCTCCTTATCCCTCCCGCCTCCTCCTACATCTTGCCATTTTTCTTCCCTTGCTCTTCACTTCTCTCGTCCACATGCCAACACACATGCATGCACGTACATAGATAGATACACACACAAACACACATTCAAACACAAACACACACACACACACACACTCACACACACACACACTCAAACACAAACACACACACACACACACTCTCACACTCACACACACACACACTCAAACAAACTCACTCACACACAAAACACACACACACACACACACTCACACACACACACACACACACACACACACACACACACACACACACTCACACACACACACACACACACACACACACACACACACACACACACACACACACACACACACACACACACACACACACACACACACACACACACACACACACACACACACACACACACACACACACACACACACACACACACACACACTTACACACACACACGCACACACACACACACACACACACACACACACACACACACACACACACACACACACACACACACACACACACACACACACACACACACACTCAAACACACGCACACACACACATATGCAATCTCACAAACACTACAAATAAAAAGGAAACGGAAACACACACACACACACGCGCGCACACAGGCATATACATACACATTTACAATAACTTACACATAAAATAACATACACACACACACACACACACAACCCACTCAAACATAAACGCAAACACATCCCCCTCACAGACTCGCTCACAAACAAACAAGCAAATAAGCACAGCCGCGTCGACCGATGTTGCAAGCATGTTGCATAAATCCTTCCTCACTCATCTTTAACCTGGTTGCATGAGAAGCTCACTTTTCTCCGGGGAATATTCACTTCTTCCTTTATTACCTGTCTATACCTTTTTTTCTTTTATTCTCTCTCTCTTCCTCTTCTTTCTTCATTCTCTCTCTCTCTCTCTCTCTCTTCTCTCTCTTCCTCTCTCTCTCTCTCTCTCTCTCTCTCTCTCTCTCTCTCTCTCTCTCTCTCTCTCTCTCTCTCTCTCTCTCTCTCTCTCTCTCTCTCTCTCTCCCTCCCTCCCTTATTTTGTTCTTAATTTTATCAGAGGTGCCATGTCAGTATTATTGTTTTTTAATATATATCATTTTCATTATATCCCCTATCATCATTAGTATCATTATCATTTACTTAATAATAATGAATGACATAATGATAATTTCACTCTTTATTACAGCTCTTATGATTACCATTATAACCACTATTGCAATCATCAATATTCCTACCACTATTATATTATCATTATCATTCTTATCATCATTACTATCATAATCAGTATCATTGTTATCATCATTATTATCATCATTACTGCCATCGTCACCATTATCATTATAATTATTATTATAATCACTATCATTACTGTTATTATCATCATTATTATCAACATCATCATCATCATTATCATTTCTAGCAGTAGTAGTAATAGTAGTAATAGTAGCAGTGAGACTAATAAGAGTTGCAGTTAGGATGATAATAGCAGTAATATTAATCATATCCTCATTATCTTCATAACCTTTATCATCATCACTAATATCCTCATAATTACCCGCAGCATTACCCATTACATCATCAGCATTCTCGAGACTCACCTTAACAAGCGAATGTTGCTTCAACTTGAGAATGTCTAACTTGAAGTTGGTTCTTCGTCCTTCCTTGAACTGGATCGGGCCCGTGATGCCTCGGAATTCCACCTGGAGGGTGAGAGGGAGAGGGAGAGGGAGAGGGAGAGGGAGGGAGAGGGAGAGGGAGAGGGAGAGGGAGAGGGAGAGGGAGGGGGAGGGAGGGAGAGGGAGGGAGAGGGGGAAGGAGGTAGGGGGAGCGGGAGGGAGAGGGAGAAGGAGAGAGGGGGAGGGAGGGAGAGGGAGAAGGAGAGAGGGGGAGGGAGGGAGAGGGAAGGAGGGAGGGGGAGAGGGAGGGGGAGAGGGAGAGGGAAGGAGGGAGGGGGAGAGGGACGGAGGGGGTAAAGGGAAAGGAAGAGAGAGAGAGAGAGAGAGAGAGAGAGAGAGAGAGAGAGAGAGAGAGAGAGAGAGAGAGAGAGAGAGAGAGAGAGAGAGAGAGAGAGAGAGAGAAAGACAGACCAACAGGGAGACAGAAGGAGAGGGGAAAACAAGAATGTGAAATTAATTCGAATATTGCGTTCACGGAGCCACATCGAGTCATGCACCTCAACACAAATTGAAAGTGGTCTTTTATTCCTGCAACTTCCCATTACGAGCAAATTGAATCCAAATATTAAGACGATTAATTCCCGAAAGATTTTTTTTATCATATCATTCGACGAAATGAATAGAAAATGATAAAATAGAATGTATGAAACATCTAGGAAAAAATATGTTTAAAGAATTAGAAACCGAGGGAAATAATAACGGTACTCAAGGGCTACCAACCGAATTTATATAGTTGAAGAGAGAGGAGCCGTCACTCCAAGGCAGCTCGTGGTCGCAGGAGAGGTTGGCAACCCTGAGAGTGGTAGACCTCTCTAGGGCTTGCAGTCCCAGTGCAAACACGTGCACGCTGTCGTATATGAGGGCGGGTTCTGCCTGCAATTGCAAGAGAAAGGTCTGTCTTATCGGGATGAATTCGTTGATGGCGGAGTGAATAGGTTAATGTCGGGTAGCTGAATAGGTTGATGGCGGGTAGGTTGACTAGGCCTATCGAAGTCAAAATGACTACATTACCAACATGAAATAAGAGATCGAAGTCCAAACAAAGAAGCATGATTAAAGCCAGAGAATACAACGGACCATACGACTGTAAGAACCTACAACAGACGATACACCTGTGTAGTGTGTCGTCTCACAACGTGTTGCCAATTTGCATATTCAGCTATTATTATTACCCTTAATTCATACCTGACACCCAAAAGTGAGTCATGCCTGTCTGCGCATAAATAAGATGGTAAAAAAAAAAAAAAAAAAAAAAAAAACTTCACGAAGACTCATACACACTTTTACATACTTGTAAATACTTACGTAAAGACAGACGTACATGTAAAATAATTCGTATCAACTTAAATGAAAGGGTAAATATTATTGAAATTATGGGTGATAACTGGCAAATTCTATTTTGTTTAGATTATCTCTTTGCCCTGTTTATTTGATTCTAATGCTGATATTGAATGTAAGAAAAGCTTTCCATTGAAAATTGTAATCCAGTCCTGATCTTGTTTCTCAATGACTAAATAATTAGATTATCATTTGTTCACTTGCCTGAGGACGTCATGCTCGATCGTGCATTACCAATATATGCTTTTTGAATATCAATAGACAACAAAAATTCTAAAACACGAGCAAATGAAACACGGTGGAATTTCCCGCAGATTTCACTTTTTGGCAGCGATGCTCAAGGGCGGGTTTGTTTGGAATATAACAAAGTTAAGCCAATGGAGGGAACCAGACGTTTTATTTCAAATACACTATATCTACACATAAATACACATATTAAAAAAAATATATAATAAAAAAATCAATGCAATTCCAGTGATATATCCCCTCCCCCCCCCAAAAAAAAAAAAAAAAAAAAAAAAAAAAAAAAAAAAAAAAAAAAAAAAAAAAAAAAAAAAAAACAATAGCAAGAACCCCCAACAGGAAAACAAACTTCCAACTTCCCGAGCGCAACTCACCTGAATGACCCGACTGCGGTTCAGAATGTTGTGGCCAATGGGCTGGAACTTCTCCATGTCCTTCAGCACCCGCCGGACCCGGTAGTGCTCAGAGTCCACGAGTCGAAACGCGGTCATGTTCACGAAGTTGTACTTGAAGTCTTCGAGGTCAAAGGTCTCGATGTCCTGGGGTTGAAAAGGAGGGAGGTGGGGAGGAGGGGGGGGTAAGAAAATTTTGTGGAGAATTAAATTATGATGGTGGTGGTTTTGGTTGTGGTGGTGTTTGGGGGGGGGGGGTGATGGTGGTGTTGAGGGATGGTGGTGTCAGGGGTGGTGATGGTAGTGAATATGATGATGGTAGTGATGATTATGATGATGGCAATGCCGCCATTACTTCATTAATATCATTAGTCACCATCATTATCATTCCTTTCACACTCTATTCACAACTAGTTTTATTTACCGTTATAATTATTTTTGCTGGCTTCATCATTGTTATTTCTATGATTAATAATATTATCATTATCATCATAAATCTTAGGACTGGCAATGTTATTTTCAATATCATCATTGTAGTTTTCATCGTTATGATAGTGATTTTTATCATTATCATTATCATCATCTTTATCATAACTATTATCCTTATCATTGTAATCACTATAATTATAATAATCATGATATTAAAGATTCTTATCCTTTTATCATTGTAATTATTGCACAATTCTCACTTTTTAATAGCATCATTGCTGTATTACAATCGAAAAAAATAATCATAACTACAATCGCAAGTTGTAGTATAACAGTATCATCATCATCATCATCACCACCACCACCATCATCATCGTCATCATCCTCATCATCCTCATTATCACCATCATCCCCATTACCGCCACCCACCATCATCAACACCCTCAACAACAACAATCATCATTATCATAATCATCACCATCATCATCAACATCATAGTTTTACAAACAATTTCAGACGACCGCCACTTCGCGTGTGACATGACATTCCCATCCGTCCTGTGGGTTCATTAAAGGGGACATGCAAACAACCAAATGTATTGCTTAATTCTCTGATTGATATTAATTCATGAAGCACATTACAAATGACGGGACAAACTCATCTAGCGTTTTACGAA
>BOPN01000348.1:421092-423592 GCA_017312705.2 Penaeus japonicus
TCCCTCCCCTTACCCTCCTTCTCCCCCCACCCCTCCCCTCCCCTCACCCCCCTCTCCTCCCCACAGCTGTCAAGACCTGATCGAGTGATTGATATAACGACAGATTTCGCACGCCACTCGCGGTCGCTTTGCCACCGAAACGGCGCGCCTAATGGAGCCTAAACTCGACCGGGTTCCGCGTTCTGATTGGCTACCCGATTCACTTCACGGCGTCTTTGCTCTGGTCGGAAACAGGATTGGGGAGCTCAAGTGTTTCCTCTCAGGAGCTGCACTCAGGTCGGCGGCTCGGGTCTCTTTCTGAATGGCGAGTCTCTTTGTCTCTCGATGTCTCTGTCTCTCGCTGTTTGTCTCTGCCTCTCTCTCACTTTCTTTCTTTTTTTCTCTCTCTCTTTCTTTCTTTTCTTTCTTTCTTAGTCTCTCTCTCTCTCTCTCTCTCTCTCTCTTCTCTCTCTCTCTCTCTCTCTCTCTCCCTATCTCTTTCCCTCTCTCTCTCTTTCGTGCGATAAATGCATAAATACATAGACTTGATCATCCTAGCGTTCACGTTCTAAGGACTCTGATCCTATGCGATGTGTTTTGAGGTTATAGGATTCCTTTTGGAGTGAGGCCTTTTGTTGTAGGCGTGGTAGCGGGGGGGTGGAGGTCCTGGCCTTACTATGAATTGTTCTCTTTATCATTATTGTTATCATTGTTGTTTATCTTTTTTACTCTCTTGATCTTCATTATCATTACTGTTATCATAACCATCATATCATGATCCTTTCTAATCTCACTATCACTTTCACCATCATCATTATTAATCAACAGCATCATCATAACATACATCGTCATTACTCCCATTCACCTAACATCACATCACCGACCACAACAACTACAACCACAACAACAACAACAACAAAACACCAACAATATCTCCCTTCCATACGTTACTCCTAAACAAGATCGCAAATGCAATGCCTGCCAACACTAATTAATCAACGCTCTAAGTCATTTATAAGCAAATTAGTAATCAAAAGCTATTGTTAAGGACTTCATTTCGCAAGTAATATTATATCGCGAGTAATCAACTTGTCTCATCCCGGTTCATCATCTCTAGACACAAGGGTTTGTGATTCGAGGGACACGCGGAGGGGGAGAGAGAGGAGAGGACGGAGGGAGAGATGAAAGAGGGAAGGAGGCAGGGGGTGGGGGGTAGGGATAGGGGATGAGGGGGAGAGAGGGAGGGAGGGAAGGGGAGGGGAGGAAGGGAGGGAGAGAGGGGAGGGGAGGGAGAGTGAGGATGGCAGGGAGGGAGGGAGAGAAAGAGAAAGAAAGGGAGAGAGAGAATAAGAGAGAAAGAGAGGAAGAGGAAAAGGGAGAGGGAGAGAAAGAGAAAGAGAGGAAGAGGAAGAGAGAGAAAGAGAGAGAGGGGGGTGGGGAGAGAAAGAGGGGGAGAGGAAGAGGGAGAGGGAGAGGGAATATAACCTTACAATAACCATTTATATTTGTATTATGTCTGCTGTAATTACTGTTATGTCCATCGAATATTATTTACACATGTATGCTTTAGCTCTCGTATTCTATATGATGTAATAGTCAATGTAATTTGTATCTTTCATGTCATTTTAGTTGTTATTTATATATACATAAATATATATATATAATATATATATACATATATATATATATATATATATATATATATATATATATATATATATATATATATGTTCTACCACATACACATATATACATACACATAACTACGCTCGTTGCTTCACCTATCTATCTACCACTCTCTTATTGTCACGCCAGACATACCATGTTGTTCGTCTTTCCCTTTGCAAGAGCTATGTATTGATGCAACACTTCCCTCATCACATTCCAAATGCCACATGTCACAAGAAAACACGTGATTCACATATATTAAAGGGAGGGAGAGATAGAGATAAAGATAAAGATAGAAAGATAGATAGATAGATAGATAGAGAAAGAGAGGTGTGTGTATACACACACACACACACACACATATATACTATATATATATAATATATATATATATATATATATATATATATATATATATATATATATATGTATACATACAAATATATATACACACATACACACATACACAAACACACACACACACACACACACACACACACACACACACACACACACACACACATATACACACACACACAAGAAAAAGAAAAGAAAAGAGGGAGAGGGAGAGGGAGAGAGAGGGAGAGAGAGAGAGAGAGAGAGAGAGAGAGAGAGAGAGAGAGAGAGAGAGAGAGAGAGAGAGAGAGAGAGAGAGAGAGAGAGAGAGAGAGAGAGAGAGAGAGAGAGAGAGAGAGAGAGAGGGAGAGAGAGAGGAGAGAGGGAGAGGGAGAGGGAGAGGGAGAGGGAGAGGGAGAGGGGAGAGCGAATTGGAAGAAGAGAGAGACACAGGGATAGGAAAACGCTCAATGAAAGAGGGGGAAAGAAAGAGGTGATAAGGGGAACTAAGAAATAT
>BOPN01000348.1:443592-446092 GCA_017312705.2 Penaeus japonicus
TTATTCCCAAAATGTTATTCATATATCTTACATAACTCACATTCACCTTCTCTTTCATTCTGACATCAATCTACAAAAAACGTGAATAAATTGAGATCTGAAAAAATGACAATAGCTTTTGAACTGAACGAATTGTCGCACCGCCATTTTCTGTCAGATTTTTTTTTTTTTTTTTTCTCTCGAAGTCAGTCGTAGTTACGTAAGTCCATGAAACCTTGAAAAGTTTCGGCGTCACATTTTTTGTATGCTCTCTCTCTGTCTTTGTCTGTCTCTCTCTCTCTCAATCTATCTATCTATCTTTTTCTCCTTCTCTTTCACTTTCTCTCCCTCACTCTCTGTCTTTCTCACTCACTCTCTCCCTTTCTCTCCTTCTTTCTTTCTCCCTCACTCTCTCTCTCACTCACTCACTCAATCTCTCTCTCTCTCTCTCTCTCTCTCTCTCTCTCTCTCTCTCTCTCTCTCTCTCTCTCTCTCTCTCTCTCTCTCTCTCTCACTCACACACACTCTCTCTCTCTTTTTCTCACTCACTCTCTCTCTCTCTCTCTTTCTCTCTATCTTTCTCTCTCTCTCTCTCTCTTTCTCTTTCTCTCTATCTTTCTCTCTCTCAATCTCTCTCTCTCTCTCTCTCTCTCTCTCTCTCTCTCTCTCTCTCTCTCTCTCTCTCTCTCTCTCTCTCTCTCTCTCTCCCTCTCTCTCTCTCTTTCTGTCACTCACCCACTCACTCTCTCTCTTTCTCTCTCTCTCTCTTTCTGTCACCCACTCACTCACTCTCACTCACTCCCCCCCCCCCCTCCACCTCGTTCACAGCCCGATAACATGGAATAAGCCCTAGCTTATTCCATGTCACCGGGCTGTGACATGACGCGGCGGAGACATGAATCCGCAATCACCATCACTCTTTGACGAACGCTTTCACGAGCGCAGGCGCGAGATCTGGGGAGATTTTTCATAACATATTGTGAGCGATTGTGAGGGAGAGCAATCGAGAAGAAGGGAAGATATTGTGGCATTGATGGTGTTGAGTGTGATTGTGAGGTGATGGTGGTGGTGATGGTGATGATGATTATAATAGTTATTATAATTTTTCACTGTCCTTATAAAATAAAAAAATAATAAAAAGAAAATAAAGAGGAAGAAGAATAAAAAGAACAAAAAGGAGAAAAGAAGCGTGTGACGTCACCGAGAACGAACAACCATCCATCCATCCATCCATCCATCTCTCGAACGTCAGCAAATGGGCGTGAATCCAGGTCCTCGGCCATTCACCCACGAACGAAATAAAACATCCCGCCGCGTGAAGTCACTGGCGTGTGTACAAAGGCCACGATCACCGCGCCGTCATTATGCAAATCAGGCAAAACTCCCCTCCTGTCTGTTGGACGCATCGATCTCTCAACGTCGGGCCTTACGACGTCGCGCTCTGAGACATCCATTGACATCCGTTGGCGCATTCACACGCGTCGACCGTGGAACTCGATAGCCGAGATCGTCACGGCGCACTCGCGGTCACGGCGCGGTTTTTCCCCGTCTAGTGTGAACATTAGTGAGCCAAAGGGAACAAGGGATTGGTAGCGGGTTGATTAGTTTATTATTTCTTTATCGTTATTATTGTTTCTCTTTAAACTCATGTAAAAATCGTCATCTCAGAACATCTATTAGGCTCGTTTTTATTCAACGTTAAAACTAAATCTTTTGGGCACGTATTTTCAATATCTAAACGCCTTCTGGGCCTGTGTGTCTTTTTTCTCTCTCCTTCATATTCATTTTATTCTTCGCTCTCAGCTTGAAAGGGAATGCATAATGTTGCAGAGTCAAGTCCTTTCACTTGCAGACCTTCCTCACTAAATGTCATTAGGAACTCATTTTCCCTTTTCTTTCTCTCTCTCTCTCTCTCTCTCTCTCTCTCTTCTCTCTCTCTCTCACTCACTATCTCTCTCTCTTTCACTCTGTCTATCTGTCTGTCTGTCTCTCTCTCTCTCTATATATAAACATATATATATATATATATATATATATATATATATATATATATATATATATATATATATATATATATATAATTTTCATTATGTTGCATATTTATATGTGCGTCCGTAATATGAATACTGAAATCAAACATGACTGATAAAAAAAACAGATTCACATGAAAATATTGCCGTAAAACACTAGCCAACAGATCCAAAGGGCCATTGCAAAAGCTCCCCAATCAAAGTAATTTCATCAGCGTGTAAATATTCATGTTCAAGAATCATGTAATTTCTTCCAATTTACAATTTTAGAATTGACAATAAAATCTCTCTACGTCAGCGCGTAGATTTTCATTTTCAAGAACTATATAAATTCGTTCGCTATATGTAATATGTAAGCACTCGTTATAGGATATTGAGTTTGTTCTTGTGACGGTTTTGTGCAACAATGCCAAGCGAAGAATACCTTTCTCTCTCTTTCTCATTCTCTCTCTTTCACTCTTTCTCTCTCTCTCATTCTCATTCTCTCGCTC
>BOPN01000348.1:451092-453592 GCA_017312705.2 Penaeus japonicus
AGTGTTGAAGCAAGATAATGTGTAAGTCGGGGCCAAATCGCTGTCTTATTGCGGTATATTTATCCTTATTGGTTATCGAAGACACACGAGCGGTGGATTGCCATTACTCTCATTACTGCCATTACTCTCTTTCTGCGGCTGGCAAAAGACTCGTAACTAGAGATGGGATCGTAAACAACCAGCCTGGTACTCACGAACGACTTACTGTTGGAGTTTTAATCGTAAATTAACCGTTGGCCAAAGCAATAGTAAATCCGGTGGTAACTGGATTGGCGACCATCTTTAGATAGGGTTTTGGATTCTCTTTCCATCTGTCCTGAGTGGAGTGACAGCAGAGATATATTTGTAACACGAGGTAGAAATTCAAATGCCAAATAAAACATGTAAAAATAATATCCATGTTTCTGTATATATGTATGTGTGCATATGTGTGTGTGTGTGTGTGTGTGTGTGTGTGTGTGTGTGTGTGTGTGTGTGTGTGTGTGTGTGTGTGTGTGTGTGTGTGTGTGTGTGTGTGTGTGTTTATATATATATATGTATATGTATATATATATATATATATATATATATATATATATATATATATATATATATGGTTGTCTATAGTAAGGTAGACAACCATAAGTCTGTAATACAAGAAGGACTCCACAAATCGCTGAATTCCAAGACATTTTTCTTCTCTGACAACAGGCGATTACCGCGACCTCTGGTTCTGTCCAGGACAACAAAGCCACAACTTATATTACGGCAAGACTTTTTAGACTGTTTCCGTGTCTGGTGACAAATCATCGGGGAAACCTTTGTACACGTAATGATCGGGATAAAACTGTTTCAGATATATTCAGTTCCATTACGTTATTTTCACGTAATTATATGTGTAATAATGGTAGTGATGGTAATAACGATAATGACAATAATAAAAGTAAAAGTAGTAGCAATGATAATGATAATGACAATAATAATAACAATAGTAATGATAATGATAATAATAATGGTAATAATAATAATCATCATTATCATAATAATAATAATCATTAAAGTAATAGTAATAATTATAATAATAACAATGATAATAATAATTATGATAAGGATAAAAATGATAATGTTAATGATAATGATAATAACAATGATAAAAAAAAATCAACAGTAAAAATAATGATGATAATGACAATAACCTCTAATCACAATGATGATGACAAAACAATAATCATAATAATCATCCTTGTCATCTCTACAATTTAATAGAAAAGGGAAAAAACAAAACTGAAAATCAGAAAGCGTGTCGTCATATCCGACCCCAAAGGCCTGAGACAGAGGCAATAAAGATCAGATTTCTGTGTTTTCTTATCTACTAATGGACCCTACTACCTGCCAGCTGAGTAAATAGGACAGATGATAAATAGGCAAGCAAGATGGCAGACATTCGGACAGGGAAATGGGATCGAGGAAATAGAGGAAATTTCGATAATTAGATTGATAGGTACAGGAGGGGAGATAGAAAGAGAGAGGGAGGGAGGGAGAAGGGGAGTGAGGTAGGGAGGGAAAGAAGGAGAGAGGGAGAGGTGGTAGGAAGGGAGGGAGGGAGGAAAAAGAGAGAGAGAGAGAGAGAGAGGCACAGACAAATAAATACATACTCAAACTCAACGTCTCTCAACATGACCTAATCGGACCCAGAAGCAGTTCGTCTTTGTTTAGCCGAGTTCACATCATATAATTTTGTCTAACCTATCTTAAAGCTCATTTCCCCGAGTGTAACGATGCATATATATATATATATATATATATATATATATATATATATATATATATATATATATATATATATATATATATATATATATGTATATATATATATATATATATATATATATATATATATATATATATATATATATATGTACATACACATACACATACACATACATACACACACACACACACACACACATATATATATATATATACACATATACAGTCAAACCCACAAACACATAAGGCGAGGGCGGCACACGAGTGGGAAAAAGAGGAAGGCGCGGGCGGCGAACCCGAGACTCTTCCCGCAAGATAACCCGCGTCGCCTCGACCAGGAAATGAAACGGCCAAGACGGAACAATGGAAACCCGATAACACGCGACAAAAAGAGAGCCAAAACAATAACATCCAGACGGAGATAAAACTGTCTCCCGGCGCGGTGCTCTCGACCCCTGACATTTGCAGAAGAGGGGGCGTCTCGAGGTGCGGAGAGGGCGTCTCGCGCGGAACGAGATTAGGCGAGATCGAGCGCGAGAAAAAGGCGATGTCCCTGAGGCGGAACGGGGCTTGGTAAACACAGCTGATTAGAGGCTTTGATTTCGAACACACGACTCGAACAAGACCCTTTTAAATATATGTATATATATATATATATATATATATATATATATATATATATGTATATTTATATTTATATATATATATATATATATATATATATATATATATACATATATACACATATACA
>BOPN01000348.1:473592-478592 GCA_017312705.2 Penaeus japonicus
AGGAGGAGGAGGAGGAGGAAGAAGTGAAGTAGGAGATTAGATAAGAAGATATAGAGAGAGGATATATGATTGTGTTTAGTCACTTTAGTTGTTTACCTTTGTTGTTTGTTTGTGTTTTTTGTTGTTGTTGTTGTTGGATTGTGTGGTGTTTAATGGAAGATGTTGAAGTTTATGTGGGTGTGTGATGATGAGTTTATCATTAATGTTTATTATTGTGGATTTTATTTATCTTTATTCATTTGAATGATTGTTAAAACATCTATTGATATCATTAACTTTTTTAAGCTCTAGTTGATGTAAAGAGATTGGATAGATAGATAGATAGTTAGAGAGAGAGAGAGAGAGAGCGCGAAAGAGCGAGAGAGGGAGAGAGAGAGAGAGAGAGAGAGAGAGAGAGAGAGAGAGAGAGAGAGAGAGAGAGAGAGAGAGAGAGAGAGAGAGAGAGAGGAAGAAGATGAGAAAGATGAAGAAAAGAAGGAGAAAAAGAAGGAGAACAAGAATTAGAAAGAGGAAAGGGAGAAGAAATAGAAGAAGAGGAGGATAAGGAGGTAAGGTAGAAAAATGAAGAAACAAGAAAAAAAGACGAACCAAGAGTATGGAAATAATTGTAAGGAAAGGAAGACAAAGAAGAAGAGAGAAGAAGAAAAAAATATAAAGACGAAGAAGAAGCAACATAGAGAAGAAAAAAGAAGAAAAGAAGAAAGAATAACAAAATAAAATTATGAAGAAACAGAAAACGAAGAAGAAAACGAAGGAAAACAAATCGAAGAAAAAGAAAACAAAGAAAAAGAAAACGAAGAAGAAAAGAAAACGACGAAGAAAAAGAAAGAAAAAAAAAGAAAGAAAAAAACATCCAGACCCCCCCCCCCCCTTCAGACTGACTGACCGACCACAGCCATCGTAAGGAAAATTTCAACTCAAGTTCACCAAAGTATTTTTTAGAAGCCAACTTTGTCCGCTCGCTTCCCTCGCAACTTCGACCAAGTTCAGGAGGTGCGTGGCAGTGGATGAGGATGAGGTGGATGAGGTGGATGAGGCCTTGAATTTTGTGGTTATTCTTATGGTCGAGATGAGGGTGATGTGGGATAGGGTGATGGTGATGTGGTTGTATGTGCTTTCTCTTTCGTTTTCTGTCTCTCTGTCTCTCTTTCTTTCTTTCTTTCTCTCTCTTCTCTCTCTCTCTCTCTCTTTCGTTTTCTGTCTCTCTTTCTTTCTTTTTTCTCTCTCTCTCTCTTTCGTTTTCTGTCTCTCTGTCTCTTTCTTTCTTTCTTTTTTCTCTCTTTCTCCCTTTCTCTCTCTCTCTCTCTCCCTCTCTCTTTCGTTTTATGTCTTGCTGTCTCTCTCTCTCTTTCTTTTTCTCTCTTTCTCTCTCTTTTCTCTTTCTCTCTCTCTCTCGCTCTCTCTCTCTTGTTCTGTCTCGCTGTCTCTTTCTTTCTCCTCTCTCTCTTTTTCTTTCTTACAATATTGATAATGATAATAATGACGACAATATTCATTGCGATAAGTATAGTAATTTCAACAATGATAATAGCATGATAATGATGATGCAAATGCCAAAACTACTACCAATGAAAATGCTATTACTTATGTTACTTAATGTTAACGAGTATATAATCATATATATATATATATATATATATATATATATATATATATATATATATATACTCTTGCGTGTGATGACTGTTGATAAGGCGGAATAAAGCTGAATCTAATGGTGCTTGATGATCCTCCTTAATAAAGACGAAGTGAAAGCGTCGCCGGCACGCGGGTTGATATTGCATGAAAAAACGGATTTCATTGCAGGTGCCCATCTGGCGATGCTGCAGACCGATTTGGAAGGCGATGGGCAGTCATGGCGAGTCGATTGAAGCGAGCATTTATGATGGATATAATTTTACGACAATTGTACAGAAAATAGCAGAAACTTGTGTGTATATATATATATGTATGTATACGTATATATTCTTTAATTCTTTTTCCTTCCCTTCACTGCCCAAAAGAATTCCTTGCATTGATTTCATCTCGGCCCAGATAAGCCAGAGACGGTTCTTTCTCTCATTCTCTTAATTCTTCTTTCTTCCCTCACTTTCTCTTCCTCCCTAACTTTCTTTTTTTATCACTCCTTTGTCTTTATTCTCATCGCTTTCTTTTTTATTTATTCTTATCCTTCTCTTCTCTCTTTCTCTGGGCATCTTTACAAATTAATCTTGCGTCTTGTCTCTCTTCTATCTTCCCTTTCTTCATTTTCTCTTTTATTTGTCTTCTGTCATTTTTTATTCGCTCTTCCTCTCTCTCACTCTCTCTTTCTCTCTGTCTGTATGTCTCTTTTTCTCTGTATCCAACGCTCTTTCCTTTTATTCTTTTAGTCTCTCCTTGCCTTTCCTTCTCTTCACTCCCTCCTTCCATTCCCCTCTTTCCTCTTTCCCCTCTATCTCCGCTCTCCCCTTTTCTTTCCTCCCTGTCTTCATCCTCCTCTCACTCCCTCTCTTCCAAGACATCTCTCCGTCTCACCCCCTCTTCTTCCTCCTCCCCCTCCCCTGCATCCCCTCCATCCCCTCCCTCTCTCCATCCTCAAGAAGCAAATAATATAAGAAACATACAAGTAATATAAACGTCATCTTCCCTTCTACCCCCCCCCCCATCCTCCGCCCCCTAACCCCCCCATCCCCCCTACCCCCCCCCTCCAAGTGGCCGGAGGCGTAAGAGACATTCCCCTCTACTTCCCCTCGGCATTGAGAGAGGGGGGAGGGGAGGGGGGAGGGGGGGAAGAGGGGAAATCGACGGCTGGGTGGAAGGAAAGAAAAGGGGCGTGTCTCATAATCCCTCGTCGGCTGTCGCGGGCGTGTGATGAATTGGGTTACGTGAAAAGCGCCGAGACGCGTAAATGAGAAGCGATTTGATATGGTGGGACATCATGGGGAGGGGGAAGGGGTGGGGGACGGGAGATCAGGGGGGGGGGACGGGACGGTATATGGAGAGGGGTGGGGGAAGGGTGGGGGACGGGAGATCGGGGGGAGGGATGGGGGGGGGGAACGGGAGATGGGGAAAGGGGTGGGGGGAACGGGAGATGGGGAGAAGGTGGGGAACGGGTGAAGGGACGGGAGAGGGGAGGAAGGGGAAGGAAATAGTGGGAAACTGTGGCGAGAGGGCTTGGGTTTCCTTAAGAGGTGGAGGTGGAAGTGGAGAGGGGGGAAGGGATCGGGAGTATGGAAGATTTCAGAAAGAGGGGTGGGGGTAAATGATCTTAAGGGAGGGAAGGAGGGGAGGGGAACGTAATTTGAAAAATCCTATGAGGAAGACGTTGATGTGCTACACAAGAAAAAAAAAAAAAAAAAAAAAAAAAAACACGAAATATTTTTTCTGTCAATTGGAGGATCAGGGGAAGAAGACCTGCATTTATCCTTTTTCATGAAAAAAAAAAAAAAATATATATATATATATATATATAAATAACACGAAAAAAAGATTAAAGGCGTCAGAAAAAAAACTCTAAAATAACATTACAACACGTACCCTCAACCCAAAAGAAACACACTTGAACAAAACGCTCTTACCAAACCCCCTACCAACTCTTTTTTTTTCAAAAATAAAGTCTCCAACTCTAGCATATAAACCAATAAGTAACTTGCCACCATAACCATCGTACCAGCAGAAATTACCGGGAATTATGACCATAGCAATATGCCAGTAACAAGGGCAAAAAGGCCATTTAGCCATTACGATAAAATTACACCTTTACGGCCACATCATAAGGCTATTCCCAGGAACTCATGGCTTCCCAATGTTGCTGGGAGAGAAGCGGGTATTGTGATTTATACACCGAGGGTTGGGGCTTAGGGGGATGGGGGATGGGGGATGGGAGGGGAGGGGAGGGGAAGGGGGGAAATGGGAAGAGGAACTCGACTATCAAATTGCGTTCCGGTTTTATTCAATTAGTCATTCGATATATATTTGTTTTGTTTTTTTAATCTATCCATCTGTAATCTTTTTATATATGCTTAGGTATCATTAGATCTACCTACCTATATACATATATATACATATATATATATATAAATATATATATATATATATATATATATATATATATATACATATATATGTGTGTGTGTGACAGAGAGACAGAGATAGATAAAGAGAGAGAGAGAGAGAGAGAGAGAGAGAGAGAGAGAGAGAGAGAGAGAGAGAGAGAGAGAGAGCGAGAGAGAGAGAGAGCAAGCGAGAGCAAGAGCGAGAGCGCGCGAGCGAGAGAGCGGTAGGGCGGAAGGCCAAATCGGGCGGCGGAGGGGCGTGCCGCACAAGGCCCGAATACGGAATGGGGTTTGCCATTCCTGCGGCCGCGGCGGCGAGTCCGGGGATAAAAGGCGGGATCTTAACTTTGGACTTCAAACTTCCGGGCATTTTTCCCGCCGGGAAGACATTAGGCCATTCGCTCGCTCGCTCCTCCGCTCTGTGTTGCTTTATCTTGCGGGGTGTGCATATATTCATATATATATATATATATATATATATATATATATATATATATATATATATATATATATATATATATATATATATATATATGCATATATATATATACAGCATATATCTGTATCTCTACATATCTATCTACCTATCTTTACATACACCTACGCATCGACAGCTGTAAACAGACCGTCTCCGGAATAGGCGAAGCAAACAGAGTAAACCTACTGCTTGCACGCCCGCAGCCCTCCAGTGCTACCCGGGCTGCGCACCACGAGAAGCCGCCTCGCCCCAAGCACTGGCTTAGTCCCCCCTTAGACCGACGAATACCGAAGCAATAGGAAACGACAACATAGGAAAAAAAAAAAAGTTCTAGTAAGAAATGCGAGGGGAGGGAAGTGACCTTTCTTCGAGCTTATGGAACTTTGAGGCGAAGATGATGAAGGTCATTAGCAAGTCGAAGGGGAGGAGCAAGGAGGAGGAGGGGGGGAGGAGGCAGGGGTGGAGGTTCTTCCGAACTCCACCCCCTT
>BOPN01000348.1:483592-486092 GCA_017312705.2 Penaeus japonicus
GTTTCAAGCATCACACGTTCTTGCCCCTTCCTCTCATATGTTAATTTCCTGTTCCCCCTCATCACCTCCTTCAAAAATGAGGGTAATGTATGGTGTGTGAGGGAGAAGGAGAGGGAGAGGGAAAGGGAGATAGATTAGGAGGGAGAGAGGGAAGGAGTGGGAGAGGGAGACGGAGAGGAAGAGGGAGAGGGAGAAGGAGAGGGCGAGGGAGAAGGAGAGGGAAAGGGAGAAGGAGAGAGGGAAGGAGTGGGAGTGGGAGAGGGAGAAGAAGAGGGAGAGGGAGAAGAAGAGGGAGGGGGAGAAGGAGGAGAGGGAGAGAGGGGGAGAGGGAAGGGAGAGAAAAAGCGAGAGAGAGTGAGAGTGAAAAACAATGGGTAAGGGAGAAGGATTTGGTGAGAGAGAGAGAGAGAGAGAGAGAGAGAGAGAGAGAGAGAGAGGATATTAAGACACGTAAAAGTACAAAAGAGTCGTGCAAGTGGCTTTGTACCATTGTGCTCCGCACCTACAAGAATAAACACAAATAAATAGAGAGAAAACAGGGTACGGAAGCAAGGGCAGATAAACAGAGGACATACGAGAATGAACGAGTATAGAAAAAAAGTTCGAAGATATGAAAGATGGAGTAATATACGTGAGAACCTAATGTAATGGTGAACAGGGGGAGAGGGGGGGGAGGGGAGAAAAAATCACACACATACAAAAATACACTTACACAAAAATATTTACACATACACAAACACACATACAAATATAGCCGCGTGAATAGATAGAAAAAAATAATTTTGTCTTTACACGTGGCTCATTTCTTTCCGTATCATCAATTGCCACATATTCCACTTTCTTATTCTTCTAACTTTATGTTATTCTATCCCTTTTTACATTTTTTCTCTCCGCCTTACTCACTCTACCCAGTCCCACCCAATCTTTAAGATACACCTTATTCTAATTTGAATACTTGCGACAGAAAATGGATATCGGCATCGCAACGGTCCCAACGGTTTCTCTGGTTTCAAACGATTCAAATGGTTCTCAACGGTTTCAGTTTCCAAATATGGAAAGAGGCCCCGGGTAACAGAGGCTATTGGAAGCGCGTGAAGGCTTTCATTGTTAATTACTGGATGTCAGTGCTTCGTGTCTGGGCTGCGGTGGGAGGCATAGGGAGAGAGGAGGAGGGAGAAAGGGAGAGAGAGGGAGGGAGGAGGAGATAGAAAGGGAAGAAGACGGAGAGAGAAAGAGAGAGAAAGAGAGAGAGAGAGATAAAGAAAGAAAGAGAGAGAGAGAGAGGGGGAGGGGAAGAGGAGGAGGAGGAGGAGAAGAAGAAGAAGAAGAAGAAGAGAGAGAGTGAAACTAAAAGGAAACGGAAGACATTAATCGAAAGGAGGAAGAGAAGTGGACGATAACAAACAGAAAAAGACCGGACTCTCCAAGGATAAAGTAATAATGAAAAACAAGTACGCAGGGAGGAAGTAAACACGAGAAAAAGAAGGTAGGAAGGAGAAAAAAGAAGTGAAAATACTTAAAAGAAAAGGAAGAGGAGGGGAAAGAAAAACAAGAGAAAAAAAAGAAGAGAGGAAGACGACGAGAAGAGAGGAAGAGTAGAGGGAAAACAGAAGCGAACGAAGGGCGAGGCAAATCGAGAGAGAAAGAGAGCCAGAGAGCACGGACATAGACGCAAAAAAATTAAACTAAAACAAAGTCCTTAGGAGCCGCGGCGTTTTAAAGCAGTCACTCGGTAGCCGCACGGCCGCTCCTGCGAGAGGCTGTGGCTTGGAAGTGTAGCGGGATGAAAAGATGAACACTGTAGAGCTGTATGCTGATGCTGCTCTCAGTGTGATGCATGCTGATGGCTAGGCATTCCTGAGGGCAAGCACGGGGGCAGGACACCGAGGAAGGAGGCAAGAAAGATGGATGTATTTGCGTCTATACACATGCAAAAATGCATTTGTGTGGGTGTTGTGTTCGTCAGGGTGTGTGTGTGTGTGTGTGTGTGTGTGTGTGTGTGTGTGTGTGTGTGTGTGTGTGTGTGTGTGTGTGTGTGTGTGTGTGTGTGTGTGTGTGTGTGTCTGTGAGTGAGAGTGTGTGTGTGCGTGCGTGCATGCGTGCGTGTGTGTCCCTGTGTAAATCCGAAATCAAAGAAAGGTATCGGAAGAAGAAAGCAAACACAGATCACCAAGAGAAAAAGAAGAAACAACACCAAACAGAATAAAGTGAGGAAGCAAAAGATGAAAAAGGAGGAAGAAGAAAGAGGAAAAGAAGTAGAAGGACCAAGACCTACGCCACAGAATCCTTCAGGTAAGGATGTTACGTGAGGAAAGGAAGCAGTTTTGTCTTGAGATCCTGAATGTCAAGAACGAAATAAAGAAAATATAACAGGAAAAAGCCAGAGGAAAAATAAAACAAGAGATGAAGGAATGATGGGAAAGAGAGGAGAGGAAGAGAAGAAGAAGAAAAAAAAAGGAAGCAAAAATAGACAGTAAACAAGAGGAGACGGAGAGTAGTA
>BOPN01000348.1:498592-511092 GCA_017312705.2 Penaeus japonicus
TATGATGCATATCGCTCTTTACTGTACTTCTGTTTGGATGTGTCTCGCTCTCTCGCTCTCTCTCTCTCTCTCTCTCTCTCTCTCTTTCTCTCTCTCTGTCTGTCTGTTTGGATGTGTCTCGCTCTCTCGCTCTCTCTGTCTGTCTGTTTGGATGTGTCTCGCTCTCTCTCTCTCTCTCTGTCTCTGTCTGTTTGGATGTGTGTGTGTCTCACTGTCTCTGTCTCTGTCTGTTTGGATGCCTTTTTTCTGGCTTTATCTGTTTGTCTGTCTCTCTGTCTATCTGTCAGACTGTCTATCTTTCTTTCTCTAGCAGTTCCCTTTCTCTCTCTTGATTTTTTTCCTCTCTTAAACATAATCATATCCACACACAAACACACACATATACGTACATACATGGATGGATGTAAATGCGTCTATCTACCCACGCAGTCACGGAAATAAAAAATAAATAAACCCCCTTTTGCCCATAATATAAAATCCCCCCCTCAAAAAAGAAAAAATAAAATAAAGAAAGTAAGAAAGAAAAACCGCGAGCCTGTAAGTATTATATGTCTTACTCCTTTATTTTATAATTTCTATGTCTCCTTTTCTTCCTCGCTTTCTACTATTTACTTTCTCTTTTTTCGTCTTCTTCGTCTTCGTTGTCTTCGTCTTTTCCTACTCTTATACTCCATGTGTTCCTCTTCAACTTCACATTCTTCTTCTTTTTCTTCTTCTCAAAAAAAAAAAGAAAGCGAAGGAGCCCCCTCCTTCCAATAGCACAAAATACCCCCCACCCCACCCACCTCAAAAAAAAAAAAAAAAAAAAAAAAAAAAAAAAAAAGGAGAAAAGGAAGGAAAGACAGAAAATCCTTCATCAAAATGCAAATCACAGGACAGGCTCCTGGTATTCTTGGAAGTGTCCTTGGTCCATGATATGGCGGAAGAGGATACGCGCCGTGAGGAAGGATTTTGTGGTTTGCTTGAGAGGTCCGTCTGTTGGCTGGTCTGTTTGGGGGGTTTTGCTTGTTTGTCGTTCTGTTTGTCTGTACGGTTGTTTATGCGTTTTTGTTTTGTTTGTTTTTTTGTTTTGTTTTTGTTTTGAGGCGTTGTTCTTTTTCGCTATTTGTCTCTCTCTCTCTCTCTCTCTCTCTCTCTCTCTCTCTCTTTCTTTTTTCTGAGTCTCGTATTGATAAACAGAAACGAATACTTCTGCACACATAGATAAACGCACACATATAGAAACCCTCACACACACACACACACTAACATGCACCCGACGCCATCCAATCGCTCGGCATGCAGACCAAATGCACGGACCTGACACACTGAATTATAAATGCCAGCACAGGCCTCCGTCATTCCAGCTGTTATCATAAAAATCATGATTCAATTACCCTTTTTTCACCCGAGAGCAAGATGTGGGTGGCAACTAATTAAGAGGAGGAAGGCAGTGCATTTTGAACTTGGATTTTTACCTCGTTCGACCTCGTGAGTACTTATCGGTGTTTTAGTTTTGTTTTGATTTCTCTCTCTCTCTCTCTCTCATTCTCTCTCTCTCTCTCTCTCTCTATCTCTCTCTCTCTCTCCCTCTCTCTCTCTCTCTCTTTCCTTCCCTCTATCCACTGGCTTTCGCAAAAGCAAATTGTGTGTAAGTTTATCTACTTCTCTATCTATCTATTCAACTAAGTGCATCCCAGTCTTTCTATCTATACATACATGTACGCACACCTACATACACATATAAATAAATGTGCTTTCACGCAGTATCGTCTCGTGTCATATATTTCTTTAAGCAATTCTGATCTGAAATTTCTGAAAGAAAAATTGTTCGAGAAGACAAGCAAGGCCTTATGAGCTTAATAAACGTAATTAGGCCTTTGAATTTAATCAGATTTTTCTTTTCTTTTTCGAAGACCTTTTCTTGCCTCTTTGACCCTCTCCCTTTCTAATCAGGCTGCCGATGATAACTGGAATTATGTTCATTAGATGTGAACAGATTGACGTCACTTCGGGTTCTGTCTGTCTGTCTGTCTTTTTGTCTGTCTGTCTGTCATTTTGTCTGTTTGTATGTCTGTCTCCCTCTCCCTGCCTTCCTTCATTCCCTCCACTTCTTCCCTCTTCTTCTCCTCCTCCCTCTCCCTCCCTCCTGCCCTCACCCTCTTTCGCTCTTTCCCTCACCCTCTCTTCTTCCTTCCCTCACCCTCTCTCCCTCCTTCCTTCACCCTCTCTTCTTCCTTCCCTCCTACCCTCACCCTCTCTTCTTCCTTCCTTCCCTCCTTCCCTCTTACTCTCCCCCTTCCCTCCTACCCTCACCCTCTCTCCTTCCTTTCCTCCCTCCTTCACCCTTCCCTCCCTCCTTCCCTCCTACCCTCACTCTCCCTCCCTCCTACCCTCACCCTCTCTCCCTCCCTCCCTCCTACCCTCACCCTCTCTCCTTCCCTCCCTCCCTCCTCCCTCCCTCCCTGCTCACCACCTATACCACGGCGCACATCCGCATTGCCTTAAACACACCGACCACTTTTCAAACTCCAAACAGCAGCTGAAGGCAAAGCGGTATGTGTGTGGATCTCGTATTATCGTTTTCTCGTATTTGGACGATGCATTTCAAATGCATTTCTTCTAAATCTAAATTTCGCTCGGTTAAGTTTGTTGTTGGAAAGAAATATATATGAAAAAAAAGGAAAGGCTCTTGAAATATATATATGTATTAAAAAGACGGAAACACGGATATGGTAAAAGCGAAAGAGAAATGTATATACACTTTATTTTTATTTTTATCTTTTTTCCATCATCTTTCCGACTCCTATTCATTCATAATTTTTTCTCCAGTGTACATACTGGTACTAATTCAAAGGCAAATTATTTTTTCCCTTCCCTTCCTCCTCCTCCTCCTCCTATTTCTCTCTCCCTGTTTTCCTTCCTCTTCCTGTTTCATTTTCGCTTATACTCAGCTCTTGATATCAGATTATGAGCCACTTAGCCTGTATTTTTTCTTTATCTCTCTATTTCTTTTTATCAGTTCTTTTACGTTTAACCTGAAAATGTGAAGTGAAGTGAATGTTATTTCTCCCCCTCGTAGTCATGGCAACGGCTATCTTTACTTTTCGCGTTGTTTTGCGAAGGGGGGAGGAGAAGGAGGAGGAGGAGAAGGAGGGGGAGAAGCAGGGGGAGGTGGAGGAAGAAGAGCAGGGGGAGAAGGAGGAAAAGGAGCAGGGGGGAAAGGAGGAAGAGGAGCAGGGGGAGAAGGAGGAAGAGCAGGTGGAGGAGGAGGAAGAGCAGGAGGAAGAGCAGGAGGAGGAGGAGGAGGAGGAGGAAGAGGAGGAGGAGGTGGAGGAGGAGAAAGAGAAGAAGAAGAAGAGGAAGAGAAGAATGAAAAGAAGTAGTAGTAGGAGGAGTAGTAAAAGGAAAAGGAGGAGGGGGAGGAAGGGGAAGTGCAGGAGAAGGAGTAGGAGGAAGAAAAGAAGAAGGCGGAAATGAAAGGAGAGAGAGAGGAATCGAAGCAACAGGAAAAGATGGAGAAGATGCAGTTGGAGACAGGAGAGGGGGAAGGGGGGTGAGGGGCCGGGGAGGGGGAGGGGTATGGAACAGCGGAAATTTGAAGATGTCTTGGCGCTGTTCCTTCGAAATAAGTACGTCCTTAAGGGATCTTTTCCTCCTTCTCCCCATTCGCTGTCCTTTGGAAAATTATATACCGACTGTTATTAGAGACACTGAGCCTGGGGAATGTTTATTATACTGAGGTAATGCCCACACATACAGAAAAATACTTATTCATGTATACATAAATGTGTATATGTATATGTGTATGTATGTGTATATATATATATATATATATAAATATATATTTATATATATGTATGTATGTATTTATATGTATATATGTATGTATATGTATATTCATATATATATATATATATATATATATATATATATATATATAGAGAGAGAGAGAGAGAGAGAGAGAGAGAGAGAGAGAGAGAGAGAGAGAGAGAGAGAGAGAGAGAGAGAGAGAAAAGAGACAGAAAAGAGAGAGAGAGAGAGAGAGAGAGAGAGAGAGAGAGAGAGAGAGAGAGAGAGAGTGAGTGAGAGAGAGAGAGAGAGAGAGAGAGAGAGAGAGAGAGAGAGAGAGAGAGAGAGAGAGAGAGAGAGAGAGAGAGAGAGAGAGAGAGAGAGAGATAGACAGAAGGAGAGAGAGAGAGAAAGAGAGAGAGAGAGAGAGATAGACAGAAGGAGAGAGAGACAGGAGAGAGAGAGAGAGAGAAAGAGAGAGATGAACAAAAGGAAAGAAAGAGAGAGTGAGTATACGCGTGTGTGTATTGTGTCATACAACATACACTGTACACCAAGCATAGCATTCTATCCTCTAAGCCACAACAGCAGCGTTCCGCAAGCAAGCACCAGCGGGAAGCTAAGCCAAAGCACAAGACCCGCAGCGGGGAGAGCGGAACCCGGCGGTCTCGCTACTCACCGACTCTGATGACGGGCGGAAGACCTGTGGTTGCAGGAAGCAGCACCAGCAGCTGCAGGGTTGTCGTCGCAAGCACCAGCGCGAGCAACACTGCAGGAGACCTCGACTGATGGCTGCTCGCGAAGCCTTCGGGCGAACCCATCATCTTCAGAGGTCAAAGGTCACGGACGAACGTAGGTGCAGAATAAAAAGAAAAGAAAAAAAAAGAAAAAAAGGAAAGAAAAGCACCTTTCTCGGTAGCGTGTCGACACCTCCACGCTACTTCCACGCACACTAGACGTAGAGACACTCATAAACTTTCCTTCTTCTTCTTCTTCTTCTTCTTCGTCTCCTTTCTCTTCACTTCGCGTCAGAATCGCATCTTTCGTGCCCTCTTCACCAGGAGAAGCGAAAGGGCAATTGGGCAGATCCGAACTAATCCAGGACGGATCTCAT
This sequence comes from Penaeus japonicus, assembly GCA_017312705.2. Taxonomy (NCBI): domain Eukaryota; kingdom Metazoa; phylum Arthropoda; class Malacostraca; order Decapoda; family Penaeidae; genus Penaeus; species Penaeus japonicus. Next base: position 503,478 of record BOPN01000348.1, read on the forward strand.
CTTTCCATTTTGATTTCAATAGAGAGTCTAGTCTTTTATCCACGTTGCAGATCTATAACAACAACAACAAAAAAGAACAAAATAGCACAATGAGATAAACAAAACAGTCGAGAAGGAAAAGGAATAATAAAAATAAAAACGATAATAACAAAATAGCACAGTGAGATAAACAAAACACTCGAGAAGGAAAAGGAATAATAAAAATAAAAACGATAATAACAAAACAGCACAGTGAGATAAACAAAACACTCAATAACCAAAGAAGTTTCTCTCAGTCTGGCATAAACGCAAATAGAAAACGGTCTCTCAATGGTCCTAGTTTACTCATAAGTTTACTCTAGTCTTCGGTAAACAAGACAGGAATGGTAGGATTAGACATCGAAGTAAAGGGGTGAAGTTGGAATGGGCGCGTCTATGAACTCGGGGCAGAAGTGGTGGGTGAAAGGCGTGCTGGTGTTGGTTTTGCTACTGTTAGGTGTTTGAATTTACCGTTGTTATTGTTATCATTGTTATTTGTTCATTTGCATCGGTATTATCATTATCGTCAATATCATTGCTATCATTATCATTACTATTTTCATTATTATTATCATTATCTTTATTATCATCATTATTATTGACATCATTATCATTACCATTTTCATTATTATCATCATTATCATTATCATCATCATTATTACTATTGTTAATCATCACTATCTTCCTTCTCATCCTCATCATCATAATCAAACACCGTCATCATCATCATCATTATAATCAAACACCATTATCATCATGATTATCATAATCAAACACCGTCATCATCACCATCATAATCAAACACCATTATCATCATTATCATAATCAAACACCGTCATCATCACCATCATTATAACCAAACACCATCATCATCATAATCAAAACACCATTATCATCATCATCATCATACTCAAATACCATTATCATCATCACCATCATAATCAAAACACCATCATCATCACCATCATCAAACACCGTCATCATCACCATCATCATAACCAAACACCATCATCATCACCATCATTATAACCAAACACCATCATCATCATCACCATCATCATAACCAAACACCATCATCATCATCACCATCATCATAACCAAACACCATCATCACCACCATCATCACCATAAAACCCATTCCAAAAATCGAAATCCCAATTAAGGGACACAGCCTAAGGACTCCACAAATGTCCAAGGCTTAAAATCTGGCGTTGAGAGGACCAATAGGAAGAGATCTATGGGGCTGCGTTGGGGACGAGGGGGAGCGTGGACTGCTTGAGGTCAACAAAGCAGCGGCTCAGGTGGAGGTGGTGGAGGTGGAGGTGGAGGAGGTAGTGGTGGTGGTGGAGGAGGTGGAGGAGGAGGAGGAGGTGGTGGAGGACACGGTGGAGGAGGTGGTGGTGGAGGTGGAGGTGGAGGAGATGGTGGTGGTGATGGAGGAGGTGGAGGTGGTGGAGGAGGTGGTGGAGGAGATGGTGGTGGTGGTGGTGGAGGAGAAGGAGGTGGTGGTGGTGGTGGTGGAGGAGGTGGTGGTGGTGGTGGTGGAGGAGAAGGAGGTAGTGGAGGTGGTGGTGGAGAAGGAGGTGGTGGAGGAGATGGTGGTGGTGGAGGAGGTGGTGTTGGAGGAGGAGGAGGAGGTGGAGGAGGAGGAAGAGGAAGGGGTGTATGATTATAATCATTATTATTATTATGATGATGATGATGATGATGATGAAGATGAAGATAAAGATGATAATGACGAACAAAGTCAAAAGAAAATTAAAAATACCCCCACCCTAACAAACAAACAAACAAACAAACGCACACACACACAAACACACAAACAAAATAAGCATCCACTTTCCATCGAGTCGGTAAAAAGCAAATACAGAGGGGAAAAGAGATCCTCGTTTCAGCTTCACACAAACAGAGGACACAAGTGTGTATATATGTAAATATATATATATATATATATATATATATATATATATATATATATATATATATATATATATCCAATAACACGTTAACAAACCACTTGATATGCGTTACGTGAATTAATTAAATCAAATATCAAGAGATTTATTATTGGGAAAAAAGAATGAAAATCTTTTTCAATTCATCTCTATCTTTTGCGTCATTTGCTGACGTTTTATGGCCTTCCTGGATGATGTAATTCATCTCCTGAAGCGGAGATGAATTCGAGATGAGGGTGATGATGATGGCGATGGAGAGAGTAATGGTGAGGGTGATGAGGGTGCGGTGGTGGTGACTGTGATGATGGGGATGATGGTGATGATTAATGATGGTGGTGGTGATGATAATGATGGTGGTGGTGATGATAATGATGGTAGTGGTGATTATGATGGTGGTGGTGGTGTGGTGATGGTGATTTAGTGATGGTGTTGATTATTAATGATGGTGGTGGTGATGATAATGATGGTAGTGGTGATTATGATGGTGGTGGTGGTGTAGTGATTTAGTGATTGTGATGGCGGTGGTGGTGTGGTTATGATAATGATGGTGGTGGTGATGATAATGATGGTGGTGGTGATGATTAATGATGGTGGTGGTGATGATAAAGATAATGATGACAATGACAATAGCAATGACTAAGACGATGACGATAATAAAGGCAACGGCGATGTCTAGAATTATGAATAATAACAACCTTAGGAGCAAGCTAACCTATATGAATTGATATAATATGCGGTGTTCTCTCTTTCTCTATCTGTCTGTTTGTCTACCATCAGATTTGCATCACTCTCTCTCTCTCTCTCTCTCTCTCTCTCTCTCTCTCTCTCTCTTCTCTCTTTCTCTCTCCTTCTTTCTTTTTTTTTCTCTCTCTTGCTTTCTTACTCTCTTTATTTTTCTTTCTTTATCTCTCTCTCTCTCTCCCCTCCCCTCCCCTCCTCTCCCTTCCCCTCCCCTAACATCCCACACCCCCCCTCCCCCTCAAACCCTCCCACACCACCCTCCCCCTCCCCCTCAAACCCTTCAACTCCACCCCCCCCCACCCATCTCACCAATCCACCCCCCCACCCATCTCACCAATCCACCCCCCCGTCATCTTCAATCCCCCCTCCCCACCCCCACCCCACACCCCCTAAAACCCAAGGAAGCCCCAGAAGGCCCTAAGCCAGAGCCCCCTTACGTTTGCACCCTTACAAACGCATCGCCATGTCGCCCATTGTGCAACGAGAAGCAATATAGTCGTGGGCGGTTCAAACTCCTGCCTGATCTTCTCTTGGGCGAGTTGTTATGAGTGTTAAGGCTTGGGCTGTGAGGGAGTGTGTGAGGGAGTGTGAGGGAGTGTGTGAGGGAGTGGGGTGGGGGTGAGGGGTGAGGGAGTGTGAGGGAGTGGGGTGGGTGGGGGGTGAGGGAGTGTGTGAGGGAGTGTGAATGAGTGGGGTGGGGGGTGAGGGTGTGTGAGGGAGTGGGGTGGGTGGGGGGTGGGAGGTGAGGGAGTGTGTGAGGGAGTGTGAGGGAGAGGGGTGGGTGGGGGGTGGGGGATGAGGGAGTGTGAGGGAGTGGGGTGGGTGAGGGAGTGTGTGTGGGAGTGTGTGAGGGAGTGGGGTGGGTAGGGGGTGGGGGGTGAGGGAGTGTGGGGGGTGGGTGGGGGGCGAGGGGAGGGGAGGAGGATGGAGGGAGGGTTATTTTGCTTTCATGTTGTTGTGTAGGTTAATGTTGTTATAGTTGTTGTTGTTGTTGTTTTGGGGGAGGGGAGGGGAGGAGGATGGAGGGAGGGTTATTTTGCTTTAATGTTGTTGTGTAGGTTAATGTTGTTGTTGTTGTTGTACTTGTTGTCGTTGTAATGATGAAGAAATATAGAAAGGTTGTAGAATTCGTTATAGTGGTTGGTAACACTGATTTTTTTTATGAATGTTAAACTGCTATGATTAATAATGATGATAATAATAATATCTGTATCAATAATTTTAATAATGATAATGATAATGATCATGAACATAATATTGATAACATTGATATTAATAATAACAATAAAACAGGTAATAATAGTAATAAAAGTAATAATGATTATTAACATAATTATCATAATCCTCATTATCATCATCCTTAATATCATTACAAATTAAAAATAATAATAACATAAAAACAAACCTTTTCATTTCAGCAATAAGGAGAGAGTGGTAATGATAATTAGAAAAACATCAATAATAATGATAATGATAATAATAATGATAATAGTAATAATAGCAAAACTGAAAATAATGATGACGATAATGACAATAAGAACAATAGCAATAATGATGATAATAATAGGAAAAAAATATAAACCACCACCATAATTATCATGATATTAGTAACAATAACAATAGTAATGATGTTAATAGTCATCATCATGATCATGGTGAAAATGATGATAATAATGATAATGATGATAATGATAATCATAACAGTAATTAAAGTAAAATAACACTAATCACAATAATAATGATATAATAATGATAGCAATGATGATGATGATCATGATTAATATAATCATAACAATAATGATATTGATAATGGTAATAATAATAACATTGATGATAACAAAAATAATAATAATAGTGGTAATGATAATAATAACAATAATAACAATGAAAATAATAATAACAACAACAATGATAATGTTAATGATAATAAAAATAATGACAAGAAATATTAGTAATAATGATAAAAACAACAATAAAAATAATAATAGTAATGATATGAAAATGATAATATTGATGATAGTAATAACATTTATAATAACAATAAAAATTATAATGATAATAGTAATAACGATAATTATAGTAATCATAATGATATAATAATAACAATGGTAATGAGTATAATGATAATAATATTACTAATGATACTAATGATGATAATGATGATAGAAATGATGATAATAATGATAATAACGATGATAATGATGATAGAAATGATGATAATAATGATAATAATAATGATTAGAATATTAATAAAAATGATATAACAATAGTAATGATAATGAAAATTATACTACTACTACTAATAATAATAATAACAATATTGATATTGATAATTATGATTATATTCATGATAAAAAACAATAATGATCCTAGTAATGATGATGATGATGATGATAATAATAAAAGTAACAATACTAATAACTGTGATAATAATAATTATAATAATGATGATAATAATCATTATAATACTGATAATCTAAAAAAAAATATGACTATAAAAAAATAGTAAAAAGAAGAAGAATGATAAAAAAGGATGATATTATGAATAACAACTAATAGTTTAATATTAAAAATAATGATGATAAAAATTATGAGAATGAGAATGAGGGCAATGATAATGATAATGATAATAAATAATAATAACGATGATAAAGATGATAATAATAATAAACGATAATAATGATAACAATAAAAATAACAATACTTATAATGATGATGGTAATGATAATAATAATAATAATGATAATAACAAAGAAAATAACAATAATAATAATATCATTATTACTATTAATGATAATAAAAATGATAATAATGATAACAATGATAACAATAATAATAATAATAATAATAATAATAATAATAATAATAATAATGATGAAAATAATGATGATAATTAGAATGATAATAACAATAACGATAATAATAATAATCATAACAATAATAAGGGTGTTGATAATGATGATAACAAAAATAATAATGGTAATAACAACAACAACAATAACAACAACAAAAATAATAATAATAATAATGACAATAATAATAATAATAATAATAATAATAATAACAATAATAATAATAAAAATAATAACAATATTAATCATGCTTTTTTGGACAATGATAATCATCCTGATGACAATAACACCATGATAAAAAAAAGGATTATCAAAATTGTGATGATAATGACTACATCAATAATATTTTTCATTACTGAAAATGATGCAATAACAGCAACATTAACAACAACAATGACAATAGTGATAATGATGATAATAAAATTTTTAATAATAATAGTAAATACTATAGATGTAAATAGATGTGAATAAGGTTAGTAATGATAATAATGATATTGATGATAAAAATAGCAATTACAAAAGAAATAATGATAACAATAATAAAAATGATAATAATAGTAATAATAATGATAAAAATAATAATGAAAAAATAATGATAATAATAATAATAATAATAACAAAAGCGATGATAATAAAGACTATTATAACTGATATCATTACTATTACTACCATTATCACTATTATCATTATGGTAATATGACAATAATGATAAAAATAATAATAAGAATGATAATGGTAATATAATAAAAACATTAATGATTTAAACATAAGTTTGATAACCATAATGATAATGATACTGCTAATAATGACAATGGCAATGATAATGATAATAATGATAATGATAATAATGATAATGATATTAATGATAATAATAATAATGATAATAATAAAGATAACAATAACAATAACAATGATAATAACAATAATGATAATAATAATAAAAATGATAACAATAATGATGATAATAAGAAGAATGCTAATAATGATTATGATTACGATATAGTAATGATAACAAAAACAACAACAAAAATAATGATAATTAAAGATAATGATAATTATGATGACTCTGCCTCTCTCTCACGCTCTCTTTCTCTTTCTCTATCTATCTCTTTCTTTGTCTCTCTCTCTCTCTCTTTCGCTTTCTTTCTTTCTCTTTTTCTTTCTCGCTCTCTCTCTCGCTCCTTTTCCCCCCCCCCCCTCCCTTCCTCTCTCTCTTTCGCTTTCTCTCTCTCTCTCTCTCTCTCTCTCTCTCTCTCTCTCTCTCTCTCTCTCTCTCTCTCTCTCTCTCTCTCTCTCTCTCTCTCCCTCTCTCTCTCTCTCTCTCTATCTCTCTCTCTCCTTATCATAACATAGAAAAAGAATAATAATGATTCCTCTACTACTATTTCAACTACAACAGTCTTACTACCACTACTAAAATAACTACAATAAAACAGTTAATAATGATAGGCAAAAACAAAAGGATAAATTCCGGTACACGGGAGTATTGCCAGGGAGCAGAACCGAGGAAGCACTGACATGAGACTAACATGACTCTAAAATGATACTAACATGACACTAACATGAGCCTAACATGACACTAACATGAGCCTAACATGACACTTAACCTAATGTCTGTGTGAGCGAGATGGGAGGACATTTGGATGATGTGTCATGTTTAAATGACATTGCACTGTCAAGGAAGATTCCTTTACTTTATTGCATGCAATTTTGAATAATGCACATGTGTTGTTTTGTGTTTAGTGTGTCTGTGCTATCTATTTATCATTTTATTTATGTGTCTATTTATTCATGTACCTATCTCTCTATATCTATCTTTATCTATTCAACTATCTATTCATCTCACTGTCTCCTTATCTATTTATCAATCTATCCATCTACCTGTCTCTTTATCTATCTATCTATTCATCTATCTATCTATCTATATTTGTGTTTGTTTCTATATATTAAGAAAACGAGAAAGAAAAGGAGCGAAACTTTTTCCTTTTTCCCCAATTCTAAGGACAATTCTGTTATACCTTAATTTCTTTGAGATCCATAGAGTACATA
>BOPN01000348.1:521092-523592 GCA_017312705.2 Penaeus japonicus
TGAGAGATGTAAGTGAGAGAAGAGAGTATGAGGAATAAAAGTGAGAGAAATGAGAAAAAAAACATCGAAAGAAAAATGTGTAGGACACAAAAGTTTGAGAAAAGGTGTGAGATACAGAAATGAGAGAAGAAATAGTGAGGAATAAAAGTGTGTTAAAATGGGAGGAACAAAAGTTAAAGAAATGTAAGTAAGATAAGAAAGCGTGTATACTCTTTATAAGATTCATCTGCAACTGGACGAACAATTTTTTTTATATAAGTATGTATGTATGTAAAAGAAATGAAAGTAAAATGAAAAAGCGTAAGACACAATAGAGAGAGAAAATGAACCTAAAGGAACGAGAAAGGTCAGCGAAAGAGAAAAACAAAAGCACTCATATTCTTGAAATTACGGAAAGTGTAAAGAAAAACAATAGAACCGATAAACATAGACAAAGAGATCTATGAAGTTGAACCTCATATCCACAGACATTGCTCTTCTAAAATACTTTTCTTTATGAATAAGTGCATAACGGTGCAATAGACCACAGGATTACACCAAACTCTTCTTCATTATTTGTTGTTTTCTTCGTCAATATGTAGAATGTGCAGAAGAATGTGCAGATGAATGTGCAGAAGAATGTGCAGAAGGATTAGAATAATGAAAAAGAAATAAATTTTTGTATTGGATAGACAAGTAAATTCATATAAAGATTTGTGAACAAGAAAAGGAAAAAGAAATATCAATCTTTAGAAAAGGTATTGAAACACGAAATCGAAGGACCGTAGAATTTTGTTACTATGCATTCTTTCCTGTGTATACTTTTTTATAGACATATATTAATTCATTCTTTCATACATACATACATACATACGTACATATATTCATACATAAATGTTTATATGTATATATGAATATATATATATATATGCATATACATATATATATATATATATATATATATATATATATATATATATATACATGTATATATATCTATATATATATATATATATATATATATATATATATATATATATATATATATATATATATATATATATACATACACACACACACACACACATACACACACTTATATATATATATATATATATATATATATATATATATATATATATATATATATATATATATATATATATATATATGAATCACAAAAAACAAACACATTAGCTTGATACATAAAATAAAATACTGTATAGATAGATAGGTATGTGTGTATATATATATATATATATATATATATATATATATATATAAATATATATATATATATAAATATATATATATATATATATATATATATATAAATATATATATATATATGTACATATGTACACATTCTTCTCCTATCCAGAACGGTGCCCTTAGGATGTGAGGGTCATTCACCCCAGTCGACATACGACACCCTTGTGCTCTGTCGACCTTTTAACATATAGCAAATTCTAGAAATGTGCAATTCAATTTGACTCCACTGGCTCTATAAAAACCAGAGCTCTCTTGTTCTAGCAACATAAAACAGGGAGCAAAAGACACGCAAATTGATGGTGCAATAACTAAAGGCAATGTTTACAAAATATTTTTACATATGCCTTTGCTCTTCGTTTTGCTATGTCAGTTAACCAGGAAACATGACCCAAGCTTCATAGGAATGATAAATATGCTCGATAAAACATGACCTGACATGACTCGTTAACCCTCCCTTGACCTGCATCCCACGTAAAAATACGAAAGAGCAAATATCGTTTACGAACTCAAGGCGGATCTCTCTGTAGCCTCGGGCAGTACATGTACCCTTCGTGGAGAGAAGCTGCTAGGAATCAAACCAGCGCCTTTTTGCCTTGGAAAGTTGCTGGGATATGAATACTGTATGATTATAGAGCTTTTCTTCGTCCAGTTCATCACCTCTCTCTCTCTCTCTCTCTCTCTCTCTCTCTCTCTCTCTCTGCCTTTGTGTCTGTATGGCTAGCTGTATCTTTCTCTTTCTCTGTTCCTATCTCTCTCTCTCTCTCTCTCTCTCTCTCTCTCTGCCTATGTGTCTGTATGGCTAGCTGTATCACTTTATCTTTCTCTGTCTCTGTCTCTGTCTCTCTCTCTCTCTCTCTCTCTCTCTCTCTGCCTATGTGTCTATATGGCTAGCTGTATCACTTCATCTTTCTCTGTCTCTGTCTCTCTCTCTCTCTTTCCACGTCTCTTCTTCTCTCCCCCCCCCCTCTCTCTCTCTTTCTCTCTCCCCTCTCTTTCTCTCTTTCCCCTTCACACTCTCTCCCTCTCGTATCATCTCGCTGTGAGTGTGAGTGGAGTGTGGAAGGAGGGGAGGGGGAGGTCGAGGGGGAGGGGAGGGGGAGGTCGAGGGGGAGGGGGAGGGAGAATGTCTTTGTTGTTAAAAGCCCTTATCTCCGCCAGCTCGCACATGCATCTAGTTAGCATTTTTCCGGTGTGACGAATAACAATATATCCCAACATGTCAAAATAATTTTTATGATATCCAGTGCAC
>BOPN01000349.1:12500-15000 GCA_017312705.2 Penaeus japonicus
ATTGATAATACGCTGAGCTACCTTCACGAGGAAGACTTTAACATGAATCATCAATATGGGAAGGAGTTTCCTAAAACCACGTGTGTTCAGCGCCGTGCCTCTCCCTCGCTCCCTTTGCTTTTAAATTCATCCGCTCACAAGAACCAATTGCCCGCCCTTAATATTCCCAATACTACCTCCTTCCTTATCTGCGCGTGTATTTCCTATAGATATAGTTCCTTCCCGTTCCTCTAGCTAACGGTAAGAACCGCTCTGTTCTATGTACCAGCCTCCACGCCTAAGATTTTCCCCCCTCATCCTGTCCCGCTTTCCCCCCGTGTCGTCTTTAAGCTCTAAGCTCGGCCAAACCTCTTCTTGTGCCTCCCCCTTGCCGCTGCCACTGCGGTTTCTCTCCACCAGTTTAGAGGTACGAGGGGAGACTCATCTAATTTGCGTCGTGGGGAAATCCCCCTCAATTGTTTAACTTGGGGGAAGGGCTCGGGGCAGGCAGGCAGACGGAGGGAGGGAGGGAGGGAGGGAGGGAGAACAGCGGAGATGGGATTTTTGGCCGCTACGAGGGACATGTATGCTGTTTATGAGCTTTTGACTCGGCCACTTGTGAGAAATATATTTATGTTCGTTCTCCGTCTCGTGGGATGTGCGCGCCGCTGCTAAAGGAAGCGCGTCTTGTTTATGAACGGCGCTTGGTGCTTCTTACCGCTCTTTGATTTATTTGCGCTTCCACCGATGTCAAACACTGCATTACTTAGTTAATAAAGGTCATTCCAAACACACGCTCGCATTGCCGCTAAGACCAGACATGTGGAAAAGCATGAATTTATGTAATTGTGTGTATGTATAATCATGTTTGAATGTGTCTTTATTCATTTATGTATTTTGAATGTATATGCACGCACACACACACACATACAGAGAAAGAGAGAGAGAGAGCGAGAGAGAGAGAGAGAGAGAGAGAGAGAGAGAGAGAGAGAGAGAGAGAGAGAGAGAGAGAGAGAGAGAAATCGTTCAAGCTTTTGCCGGCGGATGGGCGTGGAATTATATTTCTTGTTGATCAATTTTTTACACATACAGACATCTATATATTTATCTATCCGTCTATCTATATATCTATATATCTATCTATCTATATCTATCTATATACATACACATATACACACATAAATATATCCATACATACTGAAAATAAATATACATCTACCGATAGACAAGAAGATAAATATAGATATAGATAACTCGCTAAATAGATCATACATAAACATAGATACACAGACTAAATAGACATACAAATACGTATATACATATAATCCTTTCAGTTTTAATGATCCAGCTTTTTGTTTTCTTCCGTAATCCCTAACACAAACCGACGTCTGGCGCCAAGTAATGTAGTCAGTCTGGCGTAGCCTACGATAGCCCAACGATCGCCGGAACTCAGAGCTCCATTTAGGGTGTAGGACTATCTCTCAGGGTGTGGGACTCAGGGTGTTGGACTATCTTTCAGGGTGTAGGACTATCTTTCAGGGTGTGGGACTATCTCTCAGGGTGTGGGACTATCTTTCAGGACTATCTTTGAGGGTGTAGGACTATCTCTCAGGGTGTGGGACTATCTTTCAGGACTATCTTTGAGGGTGTAGGACTATCTTTCAGGGTGTGGGACTATCTTTCAGGACTATCTTTGAGGGTGTAGGACTATCTCTCAGGGTGTGGGACTATCTTTCAGGGTGTGGGACTATCTTTCAGGGTGTAGGACTATCTCTCAGGGTGTGGGACTATCTTTCAGGGTGTGGGACTATCTTTGAGGGTGTGGGACTATCTTTGAGGGTGTAGGACTATCTTTCAGGACTATCTTTGAGGGTGTAGGAGTATCTTTCAGGATGTGGGACTATCGCTCAGGGTGTGGGACTATCTTTCAGCATTGTTTTTATGTTAATGTTTACCAATTTATGAACACGAGTCATCAAAGGCTTATCCCTCAGGCTCCGTGAGTGAGATAAGAACACGCAATAATGAAATAATATCTATCGTAGGATAAGCTTTTTTTTTTTTTTTTTTTTTTTTTGTAATGAAGCTTTCATATTTAAGTTCGCAATAATTAAACGTCATTAATCCACTCAAGTAACGGAAATACATCAAAGCTGCGTGCATTATCAACCTCCATTATCAATTGCGTGGAAGAAGAGGTAATCTAATGCCAATTACGGACAAGAACAATAAATGCAATTGCAAGAATCAAACGGCAGATTTATTATTCCCACTTTTCTCGTCTCCGGAAATATAAGACTCGGTCGACGCAAAGGAAAATGTTGAAAAATCCTTTCATAAGAAAATTCGAAAGATATGTGTGTGATTTATAGAGGAAATTACTTTCCTGATAATATACGTAAGAATTCCATAAATACGTGGTTATTATCTTCTTTGAATAGTTTTTTTTTATCATTATTGTTATCATTGTTGTTGTTATTTTTGTTGTTATTGATATGATTACTGTTTTATTACTATTATT
>BOPN01000349.1:30000-40000 GCA_017312705.2 Penaeus japonicus
TTGCGTGTGTGTGTGTGTGTGTGTGTGTGTGTGCATGTGTGTATGAATGTGATTATATTTGTGTGCGTCTATCCTTCTTTATCTCTGAATGTGCGGCCTCGTGTTGAATGCTTGTGCATGTGTGTGCGTGCTTGCGTGTGTGTGTGTGTGTGCATGTGTATATGAATGCGATTATATTTGTGTGCGTCTATCCATCCTTCTTTATCTCTGAATGTGCGGCCTCGTGTTGAATGCTTGTGCATGTGTGTGCGTGCTTGCGTGTGTGTGTGTGTGTGCATGTGTATATGAATGCGATTATATTTGTGTGCGTCTATCCATCCTTCTTTATCTCTGAATGTGCGGCCTCGTGTTGAATGCTTGTGCATGTGTGTGCGTGCTTGCGTGTGTGTGTGTGTGTGTGTGTGTGTGTGTGTTTTATGTGTGTGTTTGTGTGTGTGTGTGTGTTTCTATCTTTATCTAAATACATATTACCTACTCCAAAGTATTTAATACTTATGATAATACACTAATAACAATGCACAGTAACCAAAGCGTTCATGTAAAAAAACGCACACAATTATATCCAAGAGACAAAATATTGACACTGTACATGGTAATGCATACATATAAAAGGGATGCTACCACAACACCCTAGGCAGTTACAGTGCCATCTCCATCACCATAACGTGATTTTTTCAGATACACACGATTTGAAAGAATTTTCTCCAAGTGATGGAACGTCTCGGGAATATATATATATATATATATATATATATATATATATATATATATATATATATATATATATATATATATATATATATATATATATATTATGTCTTCACATTGAGGGATTTTCCAATAATTTTAACACTTTCGTTATCAAAATGTTGCTTTTCCTTTTCATCATTTCCTCAAATTGTGAATTTTAACACTCGTTACCATCAAAATGTTTTGGTTTTCCTTTTCATCATAACCTCAAATTGTTAGTTTTAACTCTTTCGTTATCATCAAAATATTTTGGTTTTCATTTTCATTTCCTCAAATTGTGAGATTTTCCGATTTTAAACTTTCTTAATCACCAAAATGTTTGTTTTTTCCTTTTCATTTCCTCAAATATTGAGATTTTACGATTTGATTCCTTCGTAATCCTCAAAATGTGTAGATTTCTGTGATACCTAAAACGTATCGCCACTCGCGCGTCTACTTCAACTCAGAGGAGAGGGAAAGGCGTTGAGGAGAGAATTAAAATCCGATTTTTCCTGCTGCGTTTAGTGCCAGGGTTGAAAAAGGGGGGGGGGGGGGGGGGAGCAGTCTGGCCGGGTTTTGACTGTAGTTTTTCCTCGTTGGGGATGTGCGTGGTCATTCCATGTGCGTATGTGTATGAGTGTGTATCATTTTGGTTTGTGCGGTTATACAGACACACATACACACACACACACACACACACGCACACGCGCGCGTGCACACACACACACACACAAATTTATATATATACATAAATATGACCTGAGGTAAGGTTAGGAAAAAGTATGTTGTAGTATAGTCATTCATTTACAGTATAAATATTTTGGTTTACTACAGTTAACTTTTCAGGAAGTAGGTTATTGCCGAAGATGTGACTGAGAAAATGATTCGGATTCGTTTGAAGCACTTGATTTCAATTTTTGCGAGTAATATAAATAGGATACGTATTTTAGATGAAGGCACAATTTGGGTGAGCTTTAACAAGACAAAAAGAGCAAAACCGAAAAAAAAGTAGAACATACAAGATTAAAATGAGACTACTCCCATTTTCATCAGTAAAAGACCTGTTCAAGGTCAGAAAGACAAACCACCATCATGACCATAAGAAAAATAATGGACTTTAAAATCATGGATCTAAGATCTGTATCGAGTAAGAACAAAAGGAGGAAGAGCAGAAGGCGCACCCCCTCCCCCTCCACCCCCCCTTAAAAACGAAGAAAAGACAGTCCACTTAAATCAAACAGTCCTGGTTTAAAAGGACCTAAACGCCCTGGATCAGTGGGGCGTAATAATCCTCTCCATCTCAGCTTCTAATTGAGGATGGGCGAGGGATGGTCACTCCATCTGCTAGTCAGAGCTTGATTACATATTATATACATATAGTGGGCATGGTAGTCTGGATGGGGTGAGTCTATACCCGTAGCCAATATTTTTTTCATCATACAATGAAATGTTTACTGAAAAATGACTGTATTTTTGTTAAGCTTAGCCTCTGTTTTGAGGTACATAACCTCTGTTCACTATAGGGACCCCAAAATGACCACTAATAGACCCATTCTGAATTAGTTCAAGATAGACTGTCTCTGTGACTAGGCTTGAAAGCACCAGGGCAAGAAAAGCACAAAGTCCACAAAAGATTGGATGATGACTTTTAGGGATGCCTCTGTGCATTCTCTCCCTAAGTACTGGAAAACCTGTACCTAGTCTAGATTCAATCTTTGGACATTCATCCTTGTACTACTGATAATGAGCTTGAATTAGTCTTTGATTTGGACCCAGAGATCATTTGTAAAGATGATTTTGAATCCCTCAAATAATTAGATTTCAAGGATTCTAATCTATAGGATCTTAAATCGGGTAGCGTTGAGGACCCCGACCATCAGTGCACGATTTTCACATGGCTGGTGAACTGTAAAGTTATCCTGGAATCCTGGAAGTCTTTGAACCCTTGCGCTTTGAAATGATCTGTTCAGACTAAAAGTTTATCTCTGATTCCTTTCCGTAACAAGCTCATCAAAATGGCGATGTACAAGGCTTGTTCAGAACCAGTGGCAGTGGAGACCTTGATCAGGTAGTCTCATTCTTAGATAATGCTATCCCAAGACTGCTGAGAAGATATAGATATTTAGGATAGCACTTTCCCAGGCTTCTTATTCAAATCCTTAGGAAGTGTGAGATTCTCCTATGACTTCCGATGAGGTAGAGAGGTGAGTTCAACCTGCCGCCCTAGATGTGCAGTGTTAGCACAGGTAATCCTAACACTGTACGTGACATCTAAGTCATCTGGTACTGATTTCTAGGCTTCGCTGAGGGTATGAAGATGCTCTTGACATAGTCTTATCTCGGCTGGTAGGATAGGCCACATAATCTTGCTGATAATATTGCTGATAACTCTGATTCCAACTGTACTACCTTTGACTTTAGGTTATGACGTGTGTATACGATGGAAGCTATTCTCACCTATTGACCTATTCCACAGCTGTTACACAGTTTCAGGTCTCTCACCTACCTGTCCCACCTAGCATTGTTCTAAGCACCCCAGAGTACCTGTTTTAGTCAAGCCAGGTTCTGCTATACCTCCTGAACTTTTAGATATAAATTCATATATAGGTAAATTAACACCATGACTCCTTAAAGCCTCTGGTTCATTAATAGGATCTAGATATAGTCAATCATTTAGGCCCCTCGATTTAAAATACTGACCTTGCCAGACCAGCATTCGTGAGGGTGTAATGTTTGAAATGTTATGATCAAAATAACATTTTCCAATAGGGACACAAAAGCAAAGGCTCAAAATCCGACGCCTGAAATAGATTAGCTTAAATAACTTTCCAATGACTGCAGTCATACAATATTTTATCATAATTATTATCATTATCATCATCATCATCATCATCATCATAATCATCATTATTATTATCATTATTATTATCAGCATTATTATCTACATTTTTTTGTTTAGTAATGAAACAATGTAACCAACTGATCCAGTCCATTTACGAGCATTGCAATGATCTCATAGTGCGTGTGTGATTACATTATGAATTATTTTCTTAGTTCGTATAACACATGTATGTATTGTTCAGGTATATTTTAAATTTCACACATACTTAAAACTTATTTATTGGGTATGTCCAAGCATGTTTAATTCCTATATAACCTATATCACTATTTTTATATGAACTGTTTTCTGCATGTTAACTAGCTTTTCAATTTGCTGTTTTGCATGTACTTCCTCCTTTGTAATATCATTGTGCCTTGGAACAACCCTCTAGTTGAGCCACAAGAAGTATTTTGTACCTGTAGCGGGGTGGCAATGTAGCTTAAACCAGGACTGTCTCAGAAAGTATGTATCAAGTAGACAGACGCTCAATTAATGCTTCCAGGAAAATGCTACTGATTTGTTCATCTGTGTTCTCTTCGGTTCTTGTTCTCTTCTTTTCGACGATTACAAGAACACTGGCGAAGGAATTTCCTCTTGAAACTTCTTGGGTCTAGATAGCGCTTGTTACTTACGAGTTATGCTCACGCTGGTATCATCTCTTCCTTTCTCTTTCTCGCCTTCTCTCTGTATATGGATATATATTCTTTTCCCCCACCCCACACCTCTGCTCTCTCTGCTCTCTCTCTCTCTCTCTCTCTCTCTCTCTCTCTCTCTCTCTCTCTCTCTCTCTCTCCCCCCCTCTCTCTCTCTCACTCAATCTATCAACCTGTCTGTCTCTCTAGTCCTCCCTCTCTCTCTCTCCCTCCCCCCCCCTCTCTCTCTCTCTCTCTCTCTCTCTCTCTCTCTCTCTCTCTCTCTCTCTCTCTCTCTCTCTCTCTCTCTCTCTCTCTCTCTCTCTCTCTCTCACACACACAGTCATGCTTTAGCAAGATTCACAACTACATTCTATATCGACACACACAGTCATCACAAACTGTCAGCTGTCGCCTGTCCAGCTCCTTTATACAGCTGTGGCGAGCTCCCTGAGAGGATCTGGCAAGGAGCTCTGATCGAGACATAAAGCAAGATTCAGGGGCTCGTGATTATGAGACTAAGTACAGGGTAGGTGGACGTCTGCCTCCTTTTGGTCCGTGTTGCATGCGGGACTTTTGTTTGTGGCCGCAATTGCTGCCTGATGGGACCCCGGAACGGTCACCTGAGGAACTCTTGCTCCCTTCATGAGGACAAAATACAGGTTAAACGATGAGATGAGTCAGAGCAAGAGAGAACAGGAACAGGACAGGGAGTGACTGACCTACACTTATTCGGAAAGATACAGATATGATTATCCTGAAACTTTCCTTCCTAAACACTCTGCATTAATGCGAACTAATGTAGGACGAAATGAATACCAGTAAGTGAAAGTGCAGTTGGATAAGCATCAATAAAAAAAAAAAAAAAAAACTTTAATTTAGGAAAGGGTACTCCATTGGGAAGAAGAGAAAAAAAAAAGAGAATTCAAGTCGGGGAGGAAAAGGAGGAAAAGAGAACCGGAATAGGCAGAGGGGAGAGGGAAAAACAGAGGGAGAAACAGAGGGGAGGAGGGGAGGAGGGATGGAGATGAAAGAAAGAGTAGGGGGGGGGAGGGATTTAGATGAAATAAAGAGGGGGAAGGAAGGAGAGGAATAAAACGAGTGAGAAGGCCGGATCCTCTGTCTTGAGGGAAAGGGAGGGGCAAGGGAGGGGAAAGAAAGGGGCAAGAGAGGGACAAGAGAGGGACAAGAGAGGGACAAGAGAGGGGCAAAAGAGGGGCAAGAGAGGGACAAGAGAAGGGCAAAAGAGGGGCAAGAGAGGGGCAAGAGAGGGACAAGAGAGGGGCAAGAGAAGGGCAAGAGAAGGGCAAGAGAGGGGCAAAAGAGGGGCAAGAGAGGGGAACCGAGGGACAGCTGGGGAAGAACACATAGAGCGAAGATTCGGTGGTGAAAGAGGGGAAGGAGGCGGAGGGACAGGGACAGGGACGGACTGATGAGGCAGAGGAAAAAGAACGAGGGGAAGACAAGAGCGAGGGGAGGAATGGGAAGGAAGGGGGAGATAAGCGCGAGGGGAGGATAGGGGAGGAAGGGAATAGAAGAGAAGGAAGGGGAAGATAAGCGCGAGGGGAGGATAGGGGAGGAAGGGAATGGAAGGGAAGGAAGGGGGAGATAAGCGCGAGGGGAGGATAGGGAGGAAGGGGAATGGAAGGAAGGAAGGGGGAGATAAGCGTTAGGAGGATAGGAGGAAGGGAAGAAGAGAAGGAAGGGAGTGAGTAAGGCGAGGGGGAGGATAGGGGGTGAGGCGAAGGGAATGGAAGGGAAGGAAGGGGGAGATAAGCGCGAGGGGAGGATAGGGGAGGAAGGGAATGGAAGGGAAGGAAGGGGGAGATAAGCGCGAGGGGAGGATAGGGGAGGAAGGGAATAGAAGAGAAGGAAGGGGGAGATAAGCGCGAGGGGAGGATAGGGGAGGAAGGGAATGGAAGGGAAGGAAGGGGGAGATAAGCGCGAGGGGAGGATAGGGGAGGAAGGGAATGGAAGGGAAGGAAGGGGGAGATAAGCGCGAGGGGAGGATAGGGGAGGAAGGGAATGGAAGGGAAGGAAGGGGGAGATAAGCGCGAGGGGAGGATAGGGGGAGAAGGGAATAAGAGAAGTTAGGAAGGGGAAGATAAGCGCGAGGGGAGGATAGGGGAGGAAGGGAATGGAAGGGAAGGAAGGGGGAGATAAGCGCGAGGGGAGGATAGGGAGGGAAGGGAATGGAAGGGAAGGAAGGGGGAGATAAGCGCGAGGGGAGGATAGGGGAGGAAGGGAATGGAAGTGGGTTGAAGGGGGAGATAAGCGCGAGGGGAGGATAGGGGAGGAAGGGAATAGAAGAGAAGGAAGGGGAAGATAAGCGCGAGGGGAGGATAGGGGAGGAAGGGAATGGAAGGGAAGGAAGGGAAGATAGCGCGAGGGAGGATAGGGAGGAAGCGGGAATGGAAGGGAAGGGATGGGTAGATAAGCGCGAGGGGAGGATAGGGGAGGAAGGGAATGGAAGGGAAGGAAGGGGGAGATAAGCGCGAGGGAGTGATAGGGGAGGAAGGGAATGGAAGGGAAGGAAGGGGGAGATAAGCGCGAGGGGAGGATAGGGGAGGAAGGGAATGGAAGGGAAGGAAGGGGGAGATAAGCGCGAGGGGAGGATAGGGGAGGAAGGGAATGGAAGGGAAGGAAGGGGGAGATAAGCGCGAGGGGAGGATAGGGGAGGAAGGGAATAGAAGAGAAGGAAGGGGGAGATAAGCGCGAGGGGAGGATAGGGGAGGAAGGGAATGGAAGGGAAGGAAGGGGGAGATGTTTATGAGGGGGAGGATAGGGAGGAAGGGAATGGAAGGGAAGGAAGGGGAAGATAAGCGCGAGGGGAGGATAGGGGAGGAAGGGAATAGGTAATAGAAGGAAGGGGGAGATAAGCGCGAGGGGAGGATAGGGGAGGAAGGGAATGGTGCCGGGAAGGAAGGGGGAGATAAGCGCGAGGGGAGGATAGGGGAGGAAGTGGGAATGAAGGGAAGGAAGGGGGAGATAAGCGCGAGGATAGGGAGGAAGGGAATGGAAGGGAAGGAAGGGGGAGATAAGCGCGAGGGGAGGATAGGGGGAGGAAGGGGAATAGAAGAGAAGGAAGGGGGAGATAAGCGCGAGGGGAGGATAGGGGAGGAAGGGAATGGAAGGGAAGGAAGGGGGAGAGGTAAGTGAGGGGAGGATAGGGAGGAAGGGAATGGAAGGAAGAAAGGGTGAGATAAGCGCGAGGGGAGGATAGGGGAGGAAGGGAATAGAAGAGAAGGAAGGGGAAGATAAGCGCGAGGGGAGGATAGGGGAGGAAGGGAATGGAAGGGAAGGAAGGGGGAGATAAGCGCGAGGAGTGATAGGGGAGGAAGGGAATAGAAGAGAAGGAAGGGGAAGATAAGCGCGAGGGGAGGATAGGGGAGGAAGGGGAATGGGTGGAAGGAAGGGGGAGATAAGCGCGAGGGGAGGATAGGGGAGGAAGGGAATGGAAGGGAAGGAAGGGGGAGATAAGCGCGAGGGGAGGATAGGGGAGGAAGGGAATAGAAGAGAAGGAAGGGGAAGATAAGCGCGAGGGGAGGATAGGGGAGGAAGGGAATGGAAGGGAAGGAAGGGGGAGATAAGCGCGAGGGAGTGATAGTGAGGAAGGAATGGAAGGGAAGGAAGGGGGAGATAAGCGCGAGGGAGTGATAGGGGGAGGAAGGGAATGGAAGGGAAGGAAGGGGGAGATAAGCGCGAGGGGAGGATAGGGGAGGAAGGGAATGGAAGGGAAGGAAGGGGGAGATAAGCGCGAGGGGAGGATAGGGGAGGAAGGGAATGGAAGGGAAGGAAGGGGGAGATAAGCGCGAGGGGAGGATAGGGGAGGAAGGGAATGGAAGGGAAGGAAGGGGGAGATAAGCGCGAGGGGAGGATAGGGGAGGAAGGGAATGGAAGGGAAGGAAGGGGGAGATAAGCGCGAGGATAGGGGAGGAAGGGAATGGAAGGGAAGGAAGGGGGAGATAAGCGCGAGGGGAGGATAGGGAGGAAGGGGAATGGAAGGAAGGAAGGGGGAGAGGGCGAAGTAGAGGGAGATAGGGAGAAGGGAATAGAAGAGAAGGAAGGGGGAGATGTTTTCAAGCGAGGGGAGGATAGGGGAGGAAGGGAATGGAAGGGAAGGAAGGGGGAGATAAGCGCGAGGGGAGGATAGGGGAGGAAGGGAATGGAAGGGAAGGAAGGGGGAGATAAGCGCGAGGGGAGGATAGGGGAGGAAGGGAATGGAAGGGAAGGAAGGGGGAGATAAGCGCGAGGGGAGGATAGGGGAGGAAGGAATGAAGGGAAGGAAGGGAGATAAGCGCGAGGGAGAGAGAGGGGAGGAAGGGAATAGAAGAGAAGGAAGGGGAAGATAAGCGCGAGGGGAGGATAGGGGAGGAAGGGAATGGAAGGGAAGGAAGGGAGATAAGGCGCGAGGGGAGGATAGGGGAGAAGGGAATAGAAGAGAGTGAAAAGGGGGAGATAAGCGCGAGGAGGGATAGGGAGGAAGGGAATGGAAGGGAAGGAAGGGGGAGATAAGGCGGAGGGGAGTGATAGGGGAGGAAGGGAATAGAAGAGAAGGAAGGGGGAGATAAGCGCGAGGGGAGGATAGGGGAGGAAGGGAATGGAAGGGAAGGAAGGGGGAGATAAGCGCGAGGGGAGGATAGGGGAGGAAGGGAATGGAAGGGAAGGAAGGGGGAGATAAGCGCGAGGGGAGGATAGGGGAGGAAGGGAATGGAAGGGAAGGAAGGGGGAGATAAGCGCGAGGGGAGGATAGGGGAGGA
Source organism: Penaeus japonicus (assembly GCA_017312705.2). Classification (NCBI taxonomy): domain Eukaryota; kingdom Metazoa; phylum Arthropoda; class Malacostraca; order Decapoda; family Penaeidae; genus Penaeus; species Penaeus japonicus. Next base: position 39,003 of record BOPN01000349.1, read on the forward strand.
AGGGAATGGAAGGGAAGGAAGGGGGAGATAAGCGCGAGAGAGGATAGGGAGGAAGGGAATAGAAGAGAAGGAAGGGGAAGGGGAGCGATAGGGGAGGAAGGGAATGGAAGGGAAGGAAGGGGGAGATAAGCGCGAGGGGAGGATAGGGGAGGAAGGGAATGGAAGGGAAGGAAAGGGGACACAAGAGAAAGAGGAGGAAAGGAGAGGAAGGGGTGGAGAGGAAAATGAGGACTGATAAAAATGAGAGACGAATAAAGGAAAGAGGAATAGGTGAGGGAGGAGGAGGAGAGAAGAAGGAGGAGCAGAGGAGGAAGAAGAAAGAAGAAAGAGGAGGAGAAGAGGAGGAGGAGGAGGAGGAGGAGATGCAGGAGCAGGAGTAGGAGGGGGAGCAGAAGGAGGAGCAGGAGGAGAGGAGGAGGAGGAGGAAGAGGAGGAAGAGGAGGAAGAGGAGGAGAAGGAGGAGGAGGAGGAGGAGGAGGAGGAGGAGGAGGAGGAGGAGGAGGAGGAGGAGGAGGAGGAGGAGGAGGAGGAGGAGGAGGAGAGGAGGAGGAGGGGGAGGAGGAGGAGGAGGCGGGGGAGGAGGAGGAGGAGAAGGAGGAGGAAAGTAGGAGGAGGAGAGGAGGAGGAGGGGAGGAGGAGGAGGAGGAGGAGGAGGGGAAGAAGAAGGAGAAGGAAAGGACTGAATAGAGAAAAAGAAGAAAGGGAAGGAGGAAAGCAGAGTGGGAGAAGGATGATTTTCTAGGACGAACGAGGATAGAAGAGAAGAGAGGGGAGAGGAGGGGAAGTGAGGGGAGGAGTAGGGAAGAGAGGACAGGAGAAAAGAGAAGAAAAACAGACGCAGAAGATGGAATAAAAAGGTTGAGAGAAGGGAGAGGAGGCGAGGGGAAGGGAGAGGGAAGAGAGGGAGGGAGGGGGGGGAAGGGACAAGGAAGAGCAGACGGAGGGGGGGGGGGAGGAGAGGGGGACGGAAGGGAGAAGGAGAAGAGGGGAAAGGGAGA
>BOPN01000349.1:50000-57500 GCA_017312705.2 Penaeus japonicus
ACATTCACCACAACACACCATCATCACAATCCTCAAATGAAGCCCATCATCACATTCACCACAACACACCATCACCACAATCCTCAAAATAAGACCATCATCACATTCACCATAGAACCTTCCCCACCACTCGGAGGTAACAGATCCACCATAACAACAAGCATACTTCTTACGTCCTCACGCCCTCACGCCCACTGTCCCCCATTACCATACTCCTTATACGAACACCCATTCCTATTGCTACACTCATTATAGTAAAAGAGAAAGGGGGAAGGGGGCGTGGCTTAGTGTCTCTCGCTTCTCCCCTTTTTAACCCTTTCTACCGGGAATAAAGGGAGACAGGCGCAACCATAAGGGGTAAAGGGGATGCCTATTGGGGTAAGGGGTACCTAGTGAAGTAAGGGTAAGGGGGTACCTAGTGAAGTAAGGGTAAGGGGGGTACCTAGTGAAGTAAGGGTAAGGGGGTACCTAGTGAAGTAAGGGTAAGGGGGTACCTAGTGAAGTAAGGGTAAGGGGGTACCTAGTGAAGTAAGGGTAAGGGGTACCTAGTGAAGTAAGGGTAAGGGGGTACCTGGTGAAGTAAGGGTAAGGGGTACCTAGTGAAGTAAGGGTAAGGGGGTACCTAGTGAAGTAAAGGTAAGGGGGGCACCTAGTGAAGTAAGGTACCTAGTGAAGTAGGGTAAGGGGGTACCTGATGAAGTAAGGGTAAGGGGGGTACCTAGTGAAGTAAGGGTAAGGGGTACCTAGTGAAGTATGGGTGGGTGGATACCTCAGTGAAGTAAAGTATAAAGGGGGGGAAGGCAGGGGGGACCTAGTGAAGTAAGGGTAAGGGGGCACCAGTGAAGTAAGGGCAAGGGGGTACCTAGTGAAGTAAGGGTATGGGGGTACCTAGGTGAAGTAAGGGTAAGGGGTACCTAGTGGAAGTATGGTAAGGGGATGCCTAGTGAAGTAAGGGTAAGGGTGGGCACTAGTGAAGTAGCATGGGTAAGGGGTACCTAGTGAAGTAAGGGCAGGGGTACCTAGTGAAGTAAGGGTAAGGGGGTACCTAGTGAAGTAAGGGTAAGGGGATACCTAGTATAGTATGGGTAAGGGGGCACCTAGTGGTATATGGGGACCTAGAAGTAAGGGTAAGGGGGTACCTAGTGAAGTAAGGGTAAGGGGGTACCTAGTGAGGTAAGGGTATAAGTACCCAGTGAAGTATGGGTAAGGGGGTACCTAGTGAAGTAAGGGTAGAGGTACCTAGTGGTAGGGGTAAGGGTAAGGGGGTACCTAGTGAAGTAAGGGTAAGGGGTACCTAGTGAAGTATGGTAAGGGGGTACCTAGTGAAGTAAGGGTAAGGGGGTACCTAGTGAAGTAAGGGTAAGGGGTACCTAGTGAGGTAAGGGTATAAGTACCTAGTGAAGTAAGGGTAAGGGGTACCTAGTGAAGTAAGGGTATAGGGGCACCTAGTGAAGTAAGGGTAAGGGGTACCTAGTGAAGTAAGGGTAAGGGGGTACCTAGTGAAGTAAGGGTAAGGGGGTACCTAGTGAAGTAAGGGTAAGGGGGTACCTGGTGAAGTAAGGGTAAGGGGGTACCTAGTAAAGCAAGGGTAAGGGTATGGGGTACTTAGTGAAGTAAGGGTAAGGGGCACCTAGTGAAGTAAGGGTATGGGTAAGGGGGACCTAGTGAAGTAAGGGTAAGGGGGGTACCTAGTAAAGAAAAGTAAGGGGGCACCTAGTGAAGCATGCAAGGGGTACCTAGGTGAAGTATGGGTAAGGGGGAAAATGTTTAGTGAAGTGGAGTGGTAAGGGTAAGGGGTACCTAGTGAAGTAAGGGTAAGGGGGTACCTAGTGAAGTAAGGGTAAGGGGGTACCTAGTGAAGTAAGGGTAAGGGGGTACCTAGTGAATAAGGGCAAGGGGGTACCTAGTGAAGTAAGGGTAAGGGGTACCTAGTGAAGTAAGGGTAAGGGGGTACCTAGTGGAAGTATGGTGAGGTACCTAGTGAGGTAAGGGTAAGGGGTACTAGTGAAGCAAGGGCGGGGCACCAGTGAAGCAAGTGGTAGTAAGTACCTAGTGAAGTAAGGGTAAGGGTACCTAGTGAAGTAAAGGGTAAGGGGGCACCTAGTGAAGTAAGGGCAGGTACCTAGTGAAGTAAGGGTATGGGTAAGGGGGTACCTAGTGAAGTAAGGGTAAGGGGGTACCTAGGTGAAGTATGGGTAAGGGTAAGGGGGTACCTAGTGAAGTAAGGGTAAGGGGGTACCTAGTGAAGTAAGGGTAAGGGGGCACCCAGTGAAGTAAGGGTAAGTACCTAGTGAAGGTGGCAAGGGGGTACCTAGTGAAGTAAGGGTAAGGGGGTACCTAGTGAAGTAAGGGTAAGGGGTACGTGATGAAGTAAGGGTAAGGGGGTACCTGGTGAAGTAAGGGTAAGGGGTACCTAGTGAAGTAAGGGTAAGGGGTACCTAGTGAAGTAAGGGTAAGGGGTACCTAGTGAAGTAAGGGTAAGGGGTACCTAGTGAAGTAAGGGTAAGGGGTACCTAGTGAGGTATGGGTAAGGGGGTACTCTAGTGAAGTAAGGGTAAGGGGGGGTACCTAGTGAGGCAAGGCAAGGGGGGTACCTCAGTGAAGTAAGGGTAAGGGGCACCTAGTGAAGTAAGGGTAAGGGGGCACTTAGGTGAAGTAGCATGGTGGGCACCAGTGAAGTAAGGGTAAATCTAGTGAGGTAAGGGCAGTAAGTACCTAGTGAAGTAAGGGTAAGGGGGCATCTAGTGAAGAAGGGCAAGGGGCACCTAGTGAAGTATGGCAAGGGGGCACTGGTGAAGTATAAGGGTAAGGGGGTACCTAGTATGCAGGAACAGAAGTAAGGGTAAGGGGGCACCTAGTGAAGTAAGGGTAAGGGGGCACCTGGTGAAGTGAGGGTAGCAACACTTAGGTGTATAAGGGTAAGGGGTACCTTGTGAAGCAAGGGTAAGGGGTACCTAGTAGGCTAAGGGTGCGGGCACCTAGTGAAGTAAGGGTAAGGGGGTACCTAGTGAAGTAAGGGTAAGGGGTACCTAGTGAAGTAAGGGTAAGGGGGTACCTGGTGAAGTAAGGGTAAGGGGTACCTAGTGAAGTAAGGGTAAGGGGGTACCTAGTGAAGTAAGGGTAAGGGGGTACCTAGTGAAGTAAGGGTAAGGGGGTACCTGGTGAAGTAAGGGTAAGGGGTACCTAGTGAAGTAAGGGTAAGGGGGTACCTAGTGAAGTAAGGGTAAGGGGGTACCTAGTGAAGTAAGGGGTAAGGGGGAATCAGTGGAAGTAAGGGCAAGGGGTACCTAGTGAAGTAAGGGTAGCGGGGAACCTAGTGAAGTAAGGGTAAGGGGGTACCTAGTGAAGTAAGGGTAAGGGGGTACCTAGTGAAGTAAGGGTAAGGGGTACCTAGTGAAGTAAGGGTAAGGGGTACCTAGTGAAGTAAGGGTAAGGGGTACCTAGTGAAGTAAGGGTAAGGGGTACCTAGTGAAGTAAGGGTAAGGGGGTACCTGGTGAAGTAAGGGTAAGGTACCAGAAGTAAGGGTAAGGGGTACCTGGTGAAGTAAGGGTAAGGGGGTACCTGGTAGTGGGAGGGTGTGGGGTACCTGGTGAAGTAAGGGCAGGGGAACTAGTGAAGTAAGGGTAAGGGGTACCTCAGCATGCAAGGGTAAGGGGTACCTAGTGAAGTAAGGGTAAGGGGTACCTAGTGAAGTAAGGGTAAGGGGTACCTAGTGAAGTAAGGGTAAGGGGTACCTAGTGAAGTATGGCAAGGGGGGCACCTTAGTGAAGTAAGGGTAAGGGGGCACCAGAAGTAAGGGTAAGGGGGTACCTGGTGAAGTAAGGGTATGTACCTGGTGAAGTAAGGGTAAGGGGGTACCTGGTGAAGTAAGGGTAAGGGTACCTAAAAGAAGTAAGGGTAAGGGGTACCTAGTGAAGTAAGGGTAAGGGGTACCTAGTGAAGTAAGGGTAAGGGGTACTAGTGAAGCAAGGTAAGGGGTACCTAGTGAAGTGTATGGGGAAGGGGTACCTAGTGAAGTAAGGGTAAGGGGTACCTAGTGAAGTAAGGGTAAGGGGGTACCTGGTGAAGTAAGGGTAAGGGGGTACCTGGTGAAGTAAGGGTAAGGGGGTACCTGGTGAAGTAAGGGTAAGGGGGTACCTAGTGAAGTAAGGGTAAGGGGGGTACCCAGAAGTAAGGGTGCAAGGGGGCACCTGGTGAAGTATGGTATGTGGGGTACCTGGTGAAGTAAGGGCAGGGTACCTGGTGAAGTAAGGGTAAGGGGTACCTGGTGAAGTAAGGGTGAGGGTACCTGGTGAAGTAAGGTATAAAGTACCTAGTGAAGTAAGGGCAGGGGGTACCTGGTGAAGTAAGGGTAAGGGGGTACCTAGTGAAGTAAGGGTAAGGGGGTACCTAGTGAAGTAAGGGTAAGGGGGTACCTGGTGAAGTAAGGGTAAGGGGGTACCTGGTGAAGTAAGGGTAAGGGGGTCCTGGTGAGGTAAGAGAAAGGGTGGAGAAACCTCGTAAGGTAAGTGTAAGGCTAAGAGGTCCTAAGGAGTAAGGAGACAACTGGGGGAGGAGAGGGGAGGGGAGGGGGGAGTAGGGGTAGGTAGGAGGAGGGGGTAATAACTATTTTTCACCCTCTCAACTCTTCCATTACTGCCCTGGGTCGCCGCACCATCGAATGCTTCCCGGATACTCTTGCGTCTTGGGACTTGTGTCGCATGTACTGTCGTACTCGAGGACATAAAGGGGCGGTTAAGACAAACAGGTAGGAGCATAAAGCGAAAGAGCTTGTGTACGCATGTTTGTGTGTATTCTTCTTCAAGCCAGGAAAAAAAGAGAGGAGCCGATGTTAAAACCCTTTTTCCAAATTGAGAAGGTAATGACTCTTATCCCGAAAGAGGGTTTTTTCATCTTCCTCTTCATTTTTTTTCTACCAGAAAATAGGAGCAATTGTCCTATTACTTCGCCTCTCTCTACTCTTCTTCTTTCTGTTTCTCGACTCTGTCCACAGCATCTCTACGTACATTATAACTTTTTTTTTTTTTTTTCCCTGTTCCCTATCCATCTAGCATCCTCCTCTCCTCAGCCTCCTTATATCCTCCCCCTCCCCTTCCCCCCCTCCCATCCTCCTGCCTCGGCTAATGAGGGGGTGTTAGGAACAATTACTCCGGCCAAAGAGAGAAACCAGGCAATAAAAAAAAAATATTTCTCAAACTATCTCTTTCGTCTACTTTCCTACCTCGTTCTCGAAGGAGGTTTGTGGTCGGCGCAAGGAATTCTTCTTCTTCTTCTTCTTCGTCTCTCTATTTGCTTATTATCCTCCGTCGCGAAGAATTTTAATATTCGCCCATATTAGCTATCAAAAAAAGAAAAAAAAAGAAACACAAACTTTCAACTGTTGTTTCTCCTTTTCTTCCCCCCCCCCCTGAATTTGGCCTCAGTCGGCGGTTCGTTCAAATTGACGGGAGGAATGTAGTTTGAGAAGCGTTGATGTCGTCTTTGCATTTTCGTCTGTCTGTCACAATTGCTGACGCCCATCATCAATGCTGGACGTATTAACACACACATATACATAAGGATACATAGATATACACACGTGTGTATGTAACTATTGGTTTATGTATATGTATATGTATATCTATCTGTTTATTTATATAGTATATATATATATATATATATATACATATATATATATATATATATATATATATATATATATATATATATATATATATATATATATATATATATATATATATATATACATATATATATATATATACATATATATATATATATATATATATATATATATATATATATATATATATATATATATATATATATATATACCTATCTATATATATACATATACTTACATGTACGCACAGTCACACACACACATACATACATACATACACAAATACATACATACATACATGCATGTGTGTGTGTGTGTGTGTGTGAGAGAGTGTGGATGGGTGTGTATAAATAAACTTGTATGCATGTATGTATGTATGTATTTTTAGAAAGGTGGATGAATTATGTATATTCACACTCAAACACTCTAAACAAAAAATACGTATATATAAATACTGCAAAAAACAAAAAACAAAAAAACAAAAAAACAAAAAAACAGAAAGGAAATTTTTTCTGAAAAGAAACGAAAAGAAAGAAAGACAGAAAGAAAAAAACGACATAGATTAAGCAATCCAGTAAATAAAACGAACTAACTAAACAGTGCCCCCTGGTAGTGAGTATTTCAAACACAAATATAAACATACCTGACGAAGCAAAAACAAAACTCGGCGTTTCCTAAGACAAGTTGACGCCCGAGCATTGATACGAAAAAAAAAATATATATACATATAAGCCAGCAAGCTCTGACCTCTGTAAAACTCAGATCAAAGACAGTTTTCTATAAATTCCACGAATATATCTGTATTTCGAGAATGAAAGGAAATGACGACGTAATACATGAAAAGGTAGATGATTAGTATGTTATTGTAGGATTTATTTATTTATCTATTTATTTATTTCTATGTTTTTTTTAGAGGTGTGACACCCATAGGAGAACGTAATGTGTGTTGGGTGGCATGTTTGTACTTCTATACTATGAACTTATTTATCTAATTATCAATCTATATGTAAATATGTTATAACCTCTATCTATTTATGTATACATCTTTCTATATATATATATATATATATATATATATATATATATATATATATATATATATATATAAATATATGAATATATATATATATATATATATATATATTGTAACGTTTATCTATTGTATACATCTCTCTCTCTATATACATATCATTAATTCTATTTATAGCAACCGTTTCTTAGTCATTCATCTCGATCACCACCTCCACCTCCTCCACCTCCAGGAGCTACCACGAGAATACCTGAGACTCGATGACATCCCACTTGGCCTAAACAGACCGAGTCTGGGACACTCCCCATCTCCCCACCCCCCAACCCCACCCCCCCACCCCAACCCCACACACCCCACACCCTTGACCGAGAGAACGCCTTCCACGTGACCAACGACATCAGAAACCCCCCCATCCCCCCCAAAAAAAAAAAAAAAAAAAAAAAAAAAAAGAAACCCCGGTCTCGAAGAAGGGCGACCTTGCTTCTTGCTCGCCCCCCCCTTCCCCCTTTCTCCGACCATTTCGGGCCGAGTAATGACTAGCGTTAGGAGCAATTACATGCGGCACATACGGGACGGGACCAATAACAATATATCCTGTGGACGAGTCCGCAATTCCTTACCCACACAGGCCCTTCCCAACTCCTTTCTCTCGCCTCGCCTCTTCTGCCTTCCGCTGGCGACCCTCCTTCTTCTTGAGAGCTGGGTCGGGAGGGAGGGGTGGGGAGGGGAGGGGAGGGGGGTGTTCATGGAGGAGGGAAGGGGAGGAGAGAAGGGAAGGGGAGGGGAGAGGGAGAGGAGGGGAGGGAGGGGGGTCAAAAAGGAGGGGAGGAGGAGGGGAGGGGAGGG
>BOPN01000349.1:60000-65000 GCA_017312705.2 Penaeus japonicus
TAGAATACAGCCGGAGAGGTGGATACTGTATATAGATAGATAAATAGATAAAGTAATAGATACCATCATCGGGCGCTAAATCTATAATGAAATCTGACGTGTATTTCCTTAGGTTACAAATGATACTATTTCGTCTTTATTTAAAAACATGTCAAGTTCTGAATCCAATCAAACAAAAGACAGGGTCCTTTGATGACAGCCATCAGCAAATGCAACAGAACAGATCCGACCATAAGGAAGTGAATATCAAATTTAATCCTAAGAAACATCGCATATACTGTAAGGATCTCGTTAATGAAAATGATCCATGAGAGGACATGCTGGGCTGTGTCGTGTCATTTTTTTTCTGAGAGAGAAAAATAAAAACTTTCCTTAATAAAGAATATGTTATTTTGCTAATTTATGGTCACGCTTACACTTTAGCGCTTTACGTTCATAAAAAAAAGAAGCCAAAATCACCATCACCCAAATTAAGAAATTGGCTGTCAACCCAAAAGCCTGAATAGAATACCTTCAACCACCACCACCTTTGCTCACGCATCCCGTATCCTGTTCTCTCTGTTATTTAACGACTATGAACAGGAAAACAGGATATCCCCGTTAGATCGTCCTCGTAAGGGTGTATTTCAGTCACATCTCCATCCGCGGGCAATACCAGCATCGCTCACCGGTAGCACACACACACACACACCCTTAGCCCAAACTCGCGCCCATCTCCCGCCGCCCTTCAGCACCACCACCACCCACCAGCACCACCCACTGCCACCACCCAGTCGCCTCCCGCCAGCGTTCCAGAAGGACCAACGGCCGCGTATCGCCCTCAGGAGGTGCCGGTGACGTCCACACATAGCGGGATAAAACCCCAGAAGAGAAAAAAAAAAAAAAAAAAAAATAAAAAAATAAAGTGGAATGTTGCAGAAAAAAGATAAGTTTATTTACGATCGATCTCTTTACGATGGGCTGCGTTACCAGTGTAATAAGAACCTGTTTAACTAAGGTTTGTCCGGATCAGTTAGAGTAAGATTGATTTACACCGCGGTGGTCTGGGGCGGGCCAGGCCTGGACAAGGAACACGCAGCCTCAACCTCGGATTTATGCATTGATGAGGTTTAATGATGCAGCCTTACTAACGAGCGTGTGTTACGACCTAACCATTCCTTGATGCCTCGCTCGTTAGTCTTAGGCATGTGTGCAAGTGTCCTTCCTTCCTCTCCCCACCCACCCACCCACCCACCCTTTCCACTGTCCTTGTGGATGGGTGGCTCTCGTGATCTATTTCTACGTGTGTTTTACCTCTTGTATTCTTGTGTCCTTATTGTATCTAAAACCCCACTCATGCCATTCGCCCGTTTCCCGTTATGCGTTGACATTTTACTGAGTATCATTAGCATGAAAAAAACAAAACATACATAATCTTGGTAATACATTCGTGTCTTTTTGAAAATATCTCGAAGGTCTCCTGAGGGTGAAGAATCTGAGGGAGCTGATTCTTCGGGGGAGAAGGGGGAGGGGAGTGAAGGGGAAAGGGGGTGGCAGGGGAAGGGAGGGGAGGGGGAAGGGGAGGGGAGGGGAGGGGAGGGGGGGTGTCTTACAAACCCTCCCGCACGCAGGTGATCCATCACTGACACGATATAGCAGGGTGAAGGTAGGTTACCTTTTGGCTCCAGGATCCAACATCCCGGTAATGAGTTTCTCAACCTGTCATGAAAGACCAGAAGAAGGAAGGATAGGGCTAAAGGAGGGAGGGGAAGGGAGGGAGGGAGGGAGGGGGGAGGAAAGAAGGAGAGGAGGAGGGAGACAGAGGGAGAGAGATATTAGTGATGAAAGATCTTGTAGAAGAAGGATAGGGTTGAAGGAGGGAGGGGGAGGGAGGGAGGGAGGGAGGGGGAGGAGGGAAGAAGGAGAGGAGGAGGGAGACAGAGGGAGAGAGATATTAGTGACGAAAGACCAGAAGAAGGAAGGATAGGGCTAAAGGAGGGAGGGGGGGAGGGAGGGAGGGAGGGGGGGAGGGGGGAAGGAGAGGAGGAGGGAGACAGAGGGAGAGAGATATTAGTGATGAAAGACCAGAAGAAGGAAGGATAGGGCTAAAGGAGGGAGGGAGGGGGGAAGGGAGGGAGGGGGGAGGAAAGAAGGAGAGGAAGAGGGAGACAGAGGGAGAGAGATATTAGTGATGAAAGACCAGAAGAAGGAAGGATAGGGGGGAGGGAGGGGGGAAGAAGGAGAGGAGGAGGGAGACAGAGGGAGAGAGATATTAGTGAGGGAAAAGGATGAAAAATGCATTTAAAAGAAAAATGAAAGAAAGAAAAAAAAATTGTCTTGGGTTTTAATGTTATTGCAGATACACATTCTGTCCGTGATGATAACCTATTGGGAATCATTTGCAAATACTTTGTATCATATTAAACTCGAGAAACCAATGGTCGAATCAAGACCTGGAGGGCAATAATGTAGACATTTATTTCAATATTGCAATCAAAAGAAATTCTAGAGGTCTGAAACATCATACATTCTTCGTAGAAACTTCATCGTAGCATATAGTTCTCAGAAATGTATTCAAAACACTAAACAAAAAAGTAATTTAGTTTATTGCAAAAGACTCATCTTCTTTTTCATGTATTTAGGCTCGACGCTGTTATTTCAAATGCATTTTTATCCCCAAAGGCTATTTCTGCCTACCTTCTCTGTTCCTTTAGTGGATAGTGTATGGATTGAGAAAGCGTAATCATTTCCTTATTTTAGGTTTTATTGTATAAGTTTTGATTTAACTGATTGGTGTTACCATAAAATATAGATTTTGAAACGTTTTCTGCAATCCGGCAAGTGTTTGGTCCCATGGCTGCCGGATCAAACAAGTTCACACACACACACATACATACATATATATGTATATATATATATATATATATATATATATATATATATATATATATATGCATATATATATATATATATATATATATATATATATATATTTATATATATGTATATATATACATATATATATATATATATATATATATATATATATATATATATATATATATATATATATTGTGTGTGTGTGTGTGTGTGTGTGTGTGTGTGTGTGTGTGTGTGTGTGTGTGTGTGTGTGTTTGTGTGTGTGTGTGTTTGTGCATGTGTGTGCGTGTGTGTGTGTGTTTGTGCATGTGTGTGTATATGTGTGAGCGTGTGCGTGTGTATGTGTGTGCGTGTGTATGTGTGTGTGTGCATGTGTATGTGTGTGCATGTGTGTGTGTATGTGTGTGTGTGTGTGTGTGTGTGTGTGTGTGTGTGTGTGTGTGTGTGTGTGTGCATGCATACACCCATCCATACAAAAAAGTCTGTTTGTGTGTGTCATGCCCAGTAGCAGTAGCGGTAACAAGAAGGACAGCACTCGAAGAAAAGCACCAACAGCCAGACAACCTGCCACCACCGAAAGCAAGCAGAAAGCAAGCAGAGTCACGGCGCGGAGGCCCCCAACGAGCGGAAAACTCCAGTGAGCGCCAATGATGCAATGATGCCTGCAAGATCAATCATCGTCTGGAAGGCTGGCCGGAGAAGGAGGCGCAGGCTGCGTTCAGAGTGAGCGCTTCCAATCCTTTTCATACATGGCATTAATCATTGAGAACTCTCAGATGTGTCAGGCGTGGAGAGCAAGAAGAATGTATCTATCGAGATGCTGCTGAATGAGAGGAATTTTGATGTGATTAAATTGCAATGATAAATTCTTCACTTTTGCTCGGCTTACTTTCATGAAGAAGAGGGGTGGGGTGGGGGTGGGGGTGGGGGTGGGAGGGCGATGTGGAATCTTGTTTGAAATGATTAATTTGTCTTTTGGGTTGAATGTGCTTTGAGGATTTACTATTCGTTTTAGAGTAAGCATTTTGAATTACACTTAACGAATATTTATGTATAGGGTAATTTTCTTCCTTAAAAGATTACCTGTTCATCATCATTATTGTTATTATTACTGATTCAAACACCTTTTTTCCTGTTACAAACATAATTATCAATATTGATTATCATCAGTGTACATTGTTATCAATATAATTTTCACTAATAAACGTAGTATCGTATGAAAGATATCACTAATAACTGCTACTCTGCCACCTTCCGTCCTTGCTTCCATCTAAAGGCACTATCGGTAATTCCCCCTTTGAAGAGTCCTTTTCCTTCCTAATACTCCTTAATGGACGATTTACTAACCCTTCTCTCCCTTTGCCTCTACTCTCAGCCCACTTTTCTTGCCTTCGTCTCCCTTATGTCAATGGGAAGAGTATAGTCATTATCCTTTTAGTGTCCTTTCTATGTCTTTTTCATTTTTATTTTTCCTGAAGCTTGCCATATTTGGAGTCACTTCACCTACAGCAATAATTAATGAAAAAAAAGAAGAAAAAATCTGCCTCTTTTATCTTTCAACAGGTGTCGCTGCCTCCTTCGTTTAGTGACTTAATTATTTGATAATCTTTATTCAGCGCATAATCCCCTTCATTCCTATGTCGAGACTCCCACTCAACATCAAGAACTTTGTCTGATCACTTCGTCTTTGCTCTCAACCTACTCCGGATCCATCTCTCCAAGGGCTGTAGTTCCAAAACGTCTTTTACGATTTCACTTTATAAATCTGATCTTGTAATGTCTTGACTTGCAAAACACTCTTCCGTGTTGATAAATGGCAGATAAACCCACTATACACAAAATAGATTTATTGAAAATCTATTTTGTAATGTCTTGTTTCAAGTCTTTTGTTTTCCTTCGCCTTTCCCTCTTTTCCTCGCCTCTGTCTCGTATTTCCTTCTTTCTCCTCCACACAGACATTTCTTTGGCCACTGAGCTCTTGATTCTTGTCATCCAATGGAATTTGGCGAAAAATAAAACTAGTGTCTTTTCTCACCCTTGTTCTGTTACGACCAGCCTTTCCCTCGACTGGAACTTCTTCCATACTTCATTCAGTCATACTTTCAGATCTTTGAATTCACTTTCAGCTTCTGACTTTCCTT
>BOPN01000349.1:70000-75000 GCA_017312705.2 Penaeus japonicus
GAAATTAGTGTTAAAAGAAAAGAAAAAGAAAAAATACTTTCATTATGAAGCTAAAAGTCATGCTATTCTATGTGGCAATTAGTAATAATAACACAGCTTTAACAATCATTATTCTCAGACAATGGCGGAAAATTCAAGCAGTCGGAAGTATTGATAAAGATAAATAAAACTGTGCAGACTTAAAGACCAACGCGAAAGGTAAAGTAATCCGAAAGTGGCGTGTTGGTTGATAAAGGCATCTCCTTCAAGTCATGCGACGTATTGCACTTGGATAATAATAATGACAAACGTAGCGACCAAGAACGACCTAGCTTGAGTAACGAGAATAATAGTCGCCAGCTGGTGGAACGGCTCCTCGTGAGCAGTAGGGAACAGCCCCCACCCCCTATAAGGCTCCAGCACCGTCTCATGAACTGTAGGGAACAGCCTACACCCCCTAGAAGGCTCCAGCACCGTCTCATGAACAGTAGGGAACAGCCCCCCCCCCTAGAAGGCTCCAGCACCGTCTCATGAACAGTAGGGAACAGCCTACACCCCCTAGAAGGCTCCAGCACCGTCTCATGAGCAGTAGGGAACAGCCCCCCCCCCCTAGAAGGCTCCAGCACCGTCTCATGAGCAGTAGGGAACAGCCCCCACCCCCTAGAAGGCTCCAGCACCGTCTCATGAACTGTAGAAAACAGCCCCCACCCTCTAGAAGGCTCCAGCACCGTCTCATGAGCAGTAGGGAACAGCCCCCACCCCCTAGAAGGCTCCAGCACCGTCTCATGAGCAGTAGAGAACAGCCTACACCCCCTAGAAGGCTCCAGCTCCGTCTCATGAGCAGTAGGGAACAAACCCACCCCCTAGGGCTCCAGCTCCCGTCTCATGAACTGTAAGGAACAGCCCCCACCCTAGAGGCTCCAGCTCCGTCTCATGAGCAGTAGGGAACAGACCCCACCCCCTAGAGGGCTCCAGCTCCGTCTCATGAACTGTAGGGAACAGCCCCCACCCCCTAGAAGGCTCCAGCACCGTCTCATGAGCAGTAGAGAACAGACCCCACCCCTAGAGGGCTCCAGCTCCCGTCTCATGAGCAGTAGGGAACAGACCCCACCCCTAGGGCTCCAGCTCCGTCTCATGAGCAGAAGGGAACAGCCCCCCCCCCCTAGAAGGCTCCAGCACCGTCTCATGAGCAGTAGGGAACAGCCCCCACCCCCTAGAAGGCTCCAGCACCGTCTCATGAGCAGTAGGGAATAGCCCCAATCCCCTAGAGGGCTATAACTCTGTCTCATAGGCAGTAAGGGAACTAGCCCCATCCCCTGGAGGCTCCAGCACCGTCTCATGACAGAAGGGAACTGGCCCCCGCCCCTAGAAGGCTCCAGCACCGTCATGAGCAGTAGGGAACATCCCTCACCCCCTAGAAGGCTCCAGCACCGTCTCATGAGCTGAAAGGGAACAGCCCCCACCCTAGGGGCTCCAGCACCGTCTCATGAGCAGTGAGGAACAGCCCCACCCCCTAGAAGGCTCCAGTACCGTCTCATGAGCAGTAGGAAACAGCCCCACCCCTAGAAGGCTCCAGCACCGTCTCATGAGCAGTAGGGAACAGCCCCCACCCCCTAGAAGGCTCCAGCACCGTCTCATGAGCAGTGAGGAACAGCCCCCACCCCTAGAGGCTCCAGCTCAGTCTCATGAGCAGAAGGAAAAGCCCCCACCCTAGAAGGCTCCAGCTCCGTCTCATGAGCAGTAGGGAGCAGACCCACCCCTAGAGGGCTCCAGCTCCGTCTCATGAAATGTAGGGAACAGCCCCCACCCCTAGAAGGCTCCAGCACCGTCTCATGAGCAGTAGGGAACAGCCCCCACCCCCTAGAAGGCTCCAGCACCGTCTCATGAACAGTAGGGAACAGCCCCCACCCCCTAGAGGGCTCCAGCTCCGTCTCATGAACTGTAGGGAACAGCCCCCACCCCCTAGAAGGCTCCAGCACCGTCTCATGAGCAGAAGGGAACAGCCCCCACCCCTAGAAGGCTCCAGCTCCGTCTCATGAGCAGTAGGGAACAGCCCCCAATCCCTAGAGGGTTATAACTCTGTCTCACTTCGAACGGCAAGGGAACAGCCCCCATCCCTGGAAGGCTCCAGCACCGTCTTATGAGCAGTAGGGAACAGCCCCCACCCCTAGAAGGCTCCAGCTCAGTCTCATGAGCCGAAGGGAACAGCCCCCACCCCTAGAGGGCTCCAGCTCCGTCTCATGAGCAGAAGGGAACAGCCCCCACCCCTAGAAGGCTCCAGCACCGTCTCATGAGCAGTGAGGAACAACCCCCACCCCTAGAAGGCTCCAGCACCGTCTCATGAGCAGTGAGGAACAGCCCCCACCCTAGAAGGCTCCAGCACCGTCTCATGAACTGTAGAGAACAGCCTACACCCCCTAGAAGGCTCCAGCTCCGTCTCATGAACTGTAGAGAACAGCCTACACCCCCTAGAGGGCTCCAGCTCCGTCTCATGAACTGTAGGGAACAGCCCCCACCCCCTAGAAGGCTCCAGCTCCGTCTCATGAGCAGTGAGAGTCAGACCCCACCCCTAGGGGGCTCAGCACCGTCTCATGAACTGTAGGGAACAGCCCCCACCCCTAGAAGGCTCAGCAATCTCATGAGCAGTAGGGAACAGACCCCACCCCCTAGAGGGCTCCAGCTCCGTCTCATGAGCAGTAGAGACAGACCCCACTAGGGCTCAGCTCCGTCTCATGAGCAGTAGGGAACAGACCCCACCCCCTAGAGGGCTCCAGCTCCGTCTCATGAGCAGTAGGGAACAGCCCCCACCCCCTAGAGGGCTCCAGCTCATTTCATGAGCAGTATGAAACAGCCCCCACCCCTAGAAGGCTCCAACTCCGTCATGAGCAGAAGGGAACCCACCCTAGAAGGCTCCAGCACCGTCTCATGAGCAGTAGGGAACAGCCCCCACCCCCTAGAAGGCTCCAGCACCGTCTCATGAGCAGTAGGGAATAGCCCCCAATCCCTAGAGGGCTATAACTCTGTCTCATGAGCAGTAGGGAACAGCCCCCATCCCCTGGAAGGCTCCAGCACCGTCTCATGAGCAGAAGGGAACAGCCCCCACCCCCTAGAAGGCTCCAGCACCGTCTCATGAACAGTAGGGAACAGCCCCCACCCCCTAGAAGGCTCCAGCACCGTCTCATGAGCAGTAGGGAACAGACCCCACCCCCTAGAGGGCTCCAGCTCCGTCTCATGAGCAGTAGGGAACAGACCCCACCCCCTAGAGGGCTCCAGCTCCGTCTCATGAAATGTAGGGAACAGCCCCCACCCCCTAGAGGACTCCAACTCCGTTTCATGAGCAATGCAAACAGCCCCCACCCTAGAAGGCTCCAGCTCCGTCTCATGAGCAGAAGGGAGCCCCCCACCCCTAGAAGGCTCCAGTACCGTCTCATGAGCAGTAGAGGAAGCAGCCCCCACCCCTAGAAGGCTCCAGCACCGTCTCATGAGCAGTAGGGAACAGCCCCCACCCCTAGAGGCTCCAACTGTCTCGTGAGCAGTAGGGATAGCCCCCACCCCTAGAAGGCTCCAGCACCGTCTCATGAGCAGTAGGGAACAGCCCCCACCCCTAGAGAGGCTCCAGCACCGTCTCATGAGCAGTAGGGAACAGCCCCCACCCCCTAGAAGGCTCCAGCACCGTCTTATGACAGTGGGAACAGCCCCCACCCTGAAGGCTCCAGCACCGTCTCATGAGCAGTAAGGTACAGCCCCCCCCTAGAAGGCTCCAGCACCGTCTCATGAGCAGTAGGGAACAGCCCCACCCCCTGAAGGCTCCAGTACCGTCTCTTGACGGTAGGAAACAGCCCCCCCACCCCTAGAAGGCTCCAACACCGTCATGAGCAGTAGAAGACAGCCCCCACCCCCTAGAAGGCTCCAGCACCGTCTCATGAGCAGTAGGGAACAGCCCCCACCCCCTAGAAGGCTCCAGCACCGTCTCATGACATTGTTGAACAGCCCCCACCCCTAGAAGGCTCCAGCTCAGTCTCATGAGCAGAAGGGAACAGCCCCCACCCCTAGAAGGCTCCAGCACCGTCTCATGAGCAGTAGGGAACAGCCCCCACCCCTAGAAGGCTCCAGCTCCGTCTCATGAGCAGTAGGGAACAGACCCCACCCCCTAGAGGGCTCCAGCTCCGTCTCATGAGCAGTAGGGAACAGCCCCCACCCCTAGAAAGGCTCCAGCACCGTCTCATGAGCAGAGGGAACCCAACCCCCCACCCTAGAAGGCTCCAGCTCCGTCTCATGAGCAGTAGGGAACAGCCCCCAATCCCTAGAGGGTTATAACTCTGTCTCATGAGCAGTAGGGAACAGCCCCCATCCCCTGGAAGGCTCCAGCACCGTCTTATGAGCAGTAGGGAACAGCCCCCACCCCCTAGAAGGCTCCAGCTCAGTCTCATGAGCCGAAGGGAACAGCCCCCACCCCCTAGAGGGCTCCAGCTCCGTCTCATGAGCAGAAGGGAACAGCCCCCACCCCTAGAAGGCTCCAGCACCGTCTCATGAGCAGTAGGGAACAGCCCCCACCCCCTAGAAGGCTCTAGTACTGTCTCATGAGCAGTAGGGAACAGCCCCCACCCCCTAGAAGGCTCCAGCACCGTCTCATGAGCAGTAGGGAACAGCCCCCACCCCCTAGAAGGCTCCAGCACCGTCTCATGAGCAGTAGGGAACAGCCCCCACCCCTAGAGGCTCCAGCTCCGTCTCACTTGACAAGAAGGAACAGCCCCCACCCCTAGAGGCTCCAGCACCGTCTCATGAGCAGTAGGGAACAGCCCCCACCCCTAGAAGGCTCCAGCTCCGTCTCATGAGCAGTAGGGAACAGCCCCCACCCCCTAGAAGGCTCCAGCACCGTCTCATGAGCAGTGAGGCTCAGCCCCCACCCCCTAGGCTCCAGCACCGTCTCATGAACTGTAGAGAACAAACCCCCACCCCTGGGGCTCCAGCTCGTCTCATGAACTGTAGAGACAAACCCCACCCCCTAGGGCTCCAGCTCC
>BOPN01000349.1:80000-82500 GCA_017312705.2 Penaeus japonicus
GCTGTTTCTCCATCTCGCCGGAGACGCGCAAATCACATGCAAGACTCGGTCCGCCTGAACCATGTGTGTTTGTTTATGGAAAACATACAAGCCGCGTCCGCGAGAGACTGATTTATTCCTTCCAGAGAGATCTGTAAAGACACGACGTCGGACACGAAGACGAATAGCCGGCGCTCGGAGAACCTGCTGAATATTCATACCGATCTTGCGAGGCCCGAACGGCGGCGGAGGCTGCGGCGCTCTCCTTCGGATACGCGCAAACGCACTCGGGAAAAGCGCGCAGGGCCTCGATGACCATTCCTAGTCCCAGCCATAAATACGACAAATATAAAGCCGATTTTTTTGTCTTACTTGCTCAGCAATATATAATTTGAATAGTAAAATAGATGAGCGTTCAGGTACTTAAGCGATGGAGCGATAAGGCGTAATTGCGCATACGGCGGAGATACGATCTGAGGTATCGGTCATCTGAGCAACCAAATTGTTAGGTTAATTTCTTTAAATGTATACAGGCATCGAGTGGAAATTATACATAATTGCTCATAATATATGTTATCTATATAGACTGTGAAAGCACTCACTAAATCCTATAAACTTCACACTCCTCTGATGCTGTAATGATGGGCTGGAACAATGTAACAATCGTTAAACAAAAGCTCTGAAAGGAATACGAATTTGTAAAGCCAAGGAAGAAGACAGATATGATCGAGACCCGTTCTCTCCTGCAGACTATTGACAACAAACAAGATACAGCTGTAAGCTGTAATAGAGCTATAAACATTAACACAAACCGTAAGTGTGGCGCAATCTTGTTAACTAGTTGTCCCTCTGGGGCGATGACCTCCACGAGGAACAACGGCAGCTGATGTCTTCACCTCCTCGCTCCCCTCTCCCCTCTCCCCTCTCCCCTCTCCCCTCTTATCCCCCAAACGGTTACACTTCACTGCCTCCGATGCGCCGACGGACGAATGGTCGTTCCTCCACTACTCATCTCCATCATTTCCTGCCATCTCATTTGTTGTTATCTGCGCATCTCGGTTACCCTGCAAACGCGGCTGGCTCCGTGGAGAGGGGGAGCCACGAGGCATGCGGGCCTCAGCACCCTCGCGGCGCGCTCTGGGACCTGCCGCCGCGGAGGGACGTGCGGTTTGGTCGATCATAATTACTTTCAGCCTCGATGAAACATGGGCGCTATTCATGGCACAGCGAGGGCGGGGAGGAGGAGGAGGAGGAGGAGGTCGCCAGGAGAGGAGCGCCGGGGAGCGCCACTGGGAGCCTTGTGGCGTGAGGGACGCTACTTGCAATTCGGTAGCCGAACCCCAAGCCGAGTGGCTTATTGTTTTATGGGTAACTCTGATAGGAACGTGGTCAGCGGTAGACATCGCTAACAACCTTGCCCGTTAAGGTTATTATTCGGAGATCTATGCATATGTAAATTAGCCGTAAGACATTTGTGGGATATTACTGTCATGACGTCTTTAGATGGGATCCTCCTTCGCGATATCTCGGCGAAGAGGGCGAGGACCGCAAGTGACCCTTCCGTCCATCCCCGATTTGATACCAGTTTGCGGCCACTTGTGTTGAAATCCAAAGTTTTATGGCACATCTGAGGATCTTTAGTTTTAATTGCACGTTAATGATGTCAGGGGTCTCCGGCTGTTCATTTTTTTGGACGGCTTTTATAGGGTCGTTGAAATCTCGTTCCTAACCAGTCAGCGTGACGGGAACTCGAGTCATGGCGGTCGCGATCCGAGGCTGTGTGCGTGCGCGAGCGCCGATGCCCGCCCTTTAAACGTTTCACAATGGCGCAATGTAGAGCTCGCGTACATTGTCTTCTTCAGCAAGGACCCAAAAAAAAAAAAAAAAAGATAAGAGAAAAATAAAACCTTCGTCTTTTAGTTCACCCTTGGCCGGCGTCCCTTACTCTCACCCTGCTAATCCAGCTCTCATTCCAGAACTTTCGTCCTCCCCCCCCACCCCCGCCACCCCTTCCTCCACTCGTAACTCCACCCGCCACCCTTCCTCCCGCTTCCTCCACCCGTAACTCCACCCACGCTCCTGAGATGCTTCGCCTACCACCTCACGCCCCTTCTTCGCCGACCGACTCTCCACAGCGTGACTAGAATACAACAATGAGCAAATTAAACACGAAATTCATTAGCGTCTAATGTCATTATTCAGTTGTATTTATGTTTTCTAAAATGCCTCAGCTTCTAAATTAGCTCCGTTTTTATTGTTGGGTAAATATTTTTAATTACTCTTCAATTTTTTCCCCCTTTTTTGTATCGAGTTTTCTTTCATGAACCGAATTAAATTCACGTTGATTAAACATTGTTGACTTTTGACACGAATGTTTTGGAAAATGCAAGACACGGGCTTTCAGCAAAAAAAAAAAAAAAAAAAAAAAAAAAAAAAAAAAAAAAAAAAAAAAGATATTACGTCATTTCTCCAGGTCTCCTAGAAATGATAATCTTTCCTTTTCTTTCCACTCATGGGCGTT
>BOPN01000349.1:95000-110000 GCA_017312705.2 Penaeus japonicus
CATCCAGTCGCGAAGGAGAGGACCCACCCGCCACCACACGCCCAAAAGACGAACCGATCTCTTCCTCTCCAGATAGTGATGCTCTCCGGCTACCCTGCATCCTCCAAGAACCCCAACGTCTCGGAAATAGACCACGGACTCAAGGACTTCCATGGCGATGACATGAACTTATTCGACTTCCGGAATGATCCCACGGGCGGCTTTTCTATGCTTGGGGAGATCCTTGGTCCTATGGTGAAGAAGCTCTACAAAATACCGGAGGTGATGGAGCTGTACGAGAAGAGGAAGACCTTCGACCTCATTATTGTGGATCAAAAAATGAATGAGGTAATGTTCCGTTTTTGTCTGTCGAAACGTATATATGTATATATATATATATATATATATATATATATATATATATATATATATAAGTGTATATATATATTCATATATAGATATATACACCCACCCATATCATCGCTATCACGCTGCTGAGCTTGAACGCACCTGTTTCAGATAATCTACCCGTTCGCCCATGATGTGACGTACATGACGATCGCGGCCTTCGGGATGGACCCCTGTCACAGCGCCGTGCTCGGCAACGTCCAGAACCCGGCTTACGTGTCTGGGTCTTTGGAGGAGTACCCGAGTCCTCTCAGTTTTAAGCACCGCTTGATGAACTTGTTACAGCACACGTTGTTTCCTCTTTACTTAAGGCACTGGTCAGCTGTGCCTCCTATGCAAAAGGAGGTTAGATATTAAGATCTTGTTTTTGCTATCATCATTATGATAACTTTCCAGTATGGGAGAAAAAAAAACATTCCCTCCCCAGACCTTAAGATGATACCCAGGTGGATTTCGAAACTGGTGTCCCATTTTCACTTCAATCTTATTGTGTATAGTGTTTTTTTTCTGCCATATTATCAACACGGTAAAGTGTTTTTGCCATTGAACTTCCCTGTACTTATCGATGATTCAAATATCATGAGTTCTGATCTTATTACTGTGGAACAAATACTTGTGGCTATAGATAAACAGACAGAAACAAAAACCTTTAGCCTGGAGAAAGCGATCGGAACCCTTCTAACCCCAAACCTCGCAGGTATCTGAGATCTTCCCGGAGCTCCCGCCGCTGCTGGACATCGAACGCAACCAGAGCCTCACGCTCGTCAACTCCCACTTCTCGATGGACGTGGCTCTTCCTCTGCTGCCGTCCCAGGTGGAGGTGGGCGCCATCCACTGCCGCCCCGCCAAGCCCCTTCCCAAGGTGGGTGGAAAACAAGTAGAAAGTGGAAGAGACAGATTGTAATGCAGTTCGGTGGACGGACGGAATAATGGTTTCCTGTCTGTGGTTATTCTTTATCTTCCTTAGATAACGACCTATCTCTCTCTTCTCGCTCTCTCTCCCTCTCCTCTCTATCTCTATAGTCCCTCTCTCTCATATTGGATATTATGTTAGTAATAATTATCTACCTATCTAAACCACAGGAACTGGAATCCTGGATCTCCGGCGCAGGACCTGAAGGCGTCGTGTACTTCAGCCTGGGAACCGTTGTTCGTGAGAACTCCATGCCTGTCGTGTACCGCGACATGTTTGTCGAAGCTTTCAAAAGGTTGAAGCAGAGAGTCGTTTGGAAGTTCGAGGGAGAAGTTGAAGGCATCTCGGACAATGTGTTAATACAGAAGTGGCTGCCGCAGCAGGATATATTAGGTAACGTTACAAAACGTAATGGATATTCTACCATCAGACAGAATAGATATCTTGAAGGAAGACATTAAGAAAGGTAGAAGCAGGATAAAGACACACACACACGCGCGCGCTCATGTAATACTGATACAGACATTTTTCTCAGTTGAAATATTCCCGGACTTTTAGATACCTGCATAAAGGTATAATACACAATGATAAAACTTTCACTGTTAGATTTCATCTAATTCGCCAGCTTGTTTATTAAAGTTTTTTTTTAACCGTTTCAGGAAAATTTGAACTATTATGATAAATTAGTCTGATCTCCCCTTTCTTCTTTTGGTTTTCCATTTTTTCCTTCGCTTTTTTTTTTTTGTTTGTTTGTTTCCAGACAAAAGATTAAAACATACAACGAAAAGAGACCTGGATAGATTGCAGGAAATGCACAAAGACATGCACTCTACACAAATCTACACACAGATAAAAGGAAGTAAATAGGAATGAAAGCATATACTGAGATGCAGACAAGCACAGACGCGGAAAAACACACATATTAAATCATTTAAAAGCGAATCACACAAACACACATACACACGCAAAAACGCACGCACATACGAACAAGCAAACACACACACACACACACACGTGCACACACACACACACACACACACACACACACACACACACACACACACACGTGCACATACCGACACATATACAGTATATGATTAGCGATGGCTCTAGTCGGTACCCGATTAGCTACCGTCCTGACCGCTCTTTTATTAATGTCATTATCATTTTAGAAACGCAGTTACTATACTTTAGTTAATTCCACTTATAAGAACATGGCACCTGAAAAGTTTTTATTATGATGATAAAAATGACTACCCTTTTATTCATAACGCGTTACCTATTTTGTATTGCAATTCTGTATAATTGTTATACAAATATAATTGGTCATAATAAAGTGTTTGAACTTAGAAGCGTTAAATACTCAACTTAAAAAAAACAACAAAACAAACTCAGGGCCTTTCATTTCACGAGTAGAATAAAGATATAATTCATATAACTTTATTGTTGCATATACAGTAACATAGCCTGCAGAAGCGAAATAAGAGCAATAATCATTTTGCATAAAAGATGTGCATGCTACCATTCACTTATATATTTTATTTTTTTGCTATTTTTTTTTACCATAAATCACATGTGCAAAATGAGCTGTAAATGAAACTGAGGACAAAGAAATATCACAAAATTAAAATTTGAAAAAAAGCAAAGAATAAAAACTGTATATATCATAAAAATATAAAATGAGTAAATGTGTTAAAAAAGGCATTTAACCGAAACCCGTTTTTTTCCTTTTTTTCTTTTTCTATTTTTTGCCACCTTTGTCTATGATATACATGCTGTGATTATACATAATGTACACACACACACACACACACACACACACACACACACACACACACACACACACACACACATCTATCTATGTCCTCTATGTCTATCTTTTTAATTATCTAATTATATCTACGAAAATATTTTACACACAGATCTATCTATCGGTCTATATTTATACAAAAACACACATATCTATCTATGTATCTATGTATCTATCTATCTGTCTGTCGATCTATCTATCGATCTATCTATTTATCTATCTATATATGTATGTATATATATGTATATGTATATGTATATGTATATGTATATGTATATGTATATGTATATGTATATGTATATGTATATGTATATGTATATGTATATGTATATGTATATGTATATGTATATGTATATGTATATGTATATGTATATGTATATGTATATGTATATGTATATGTATATGTATATGTATATGTATATGTATATGTATATGTATATGTATATGTATATGTATATGTATATGTATATGTATATGTATATGTATATGTATATGTATATGTATATGTATATGTATATGTATATGTATATGTATATGTATATGTATATGTATATGTATATGTATATGTATATGTATATGTATATGTATATGTATATGTATATGTATATGTATATGTATATGTATATGTATATGTATATGTATATGTATATGTATATGTATATGTATATGTATATGTATATGTATATGTATATGTATATGTATATGTATATGTATATGTATATGTATATGTATATGTATATGTATATGTATATGTATATGTATATGTATATGTATATGTATATGTATATGTATATGTATATGTATATGTATATGTATATGTATATGTATATGTATATGTATATGTATATGTATATGTATATGTATATGTATATGTATATGTATATGTATATGTATATGTATATGTATATGTATATGTATATGTATATGTATATGTATATGTATATGTATATGTATATGTATATGTATATGTATATGTATATGTATATGTATATGTATATGTATATGTATATGTATATGTATATGTATATGTATATGTATATGTATATGTATATGTATATGTATATGTATATGTATATGTATATGTATATGTATATGTATATGTATATGTATATGTATATGTATATGTATATGTATATGTATATGTATATGTATATGTATATGTATATGTATATGTATATGTATATGTATATGTATATGTATATGTATATGTATATGTATATGTATATGTATATGTATATGTATATGTATATGTATATGTATATGTATATGTATATGTATATGTATATGTATATGTATATGTATATGTATATGTATATGTATATGTATATGTATATGTATATGTATATGTATATGTATATGTATATGTATATGTATATGTATATGTATATGTATATGTATATGTATATGTATATGTATATGTATATGTATATGTATATGTATATGTATATGTATATGTATATGTATATGTATATGTATATGTATATGTATATGGGTATAAAAGATAATACGTAAACACATACATCAATAAATTCAAACACTGTAAAGGGAAACAGTCTTCTTCTTCTTCTACTGGCTTTTCCCAATTTACTCGGGGTCGCCGGCACGGATCCGCCTCCTCCATGTGGTCCTCCATAATGCATCGCTCTCTGTCACCCCTTTCGCTACCTTGTCCTCTTTCACGCAATCCTCCCACCTTCTTTTAAGTTCCCTCTTCCTCCTCCCAACAGTCATCCGTCTAACCCTCTTCCCTACATAATCTCCATTTCTTCTCACTACGTGTCCCAGCCACCTCAATCTGCTTTCTCTCAACTTTTCCGATATTTCTGTAACTTTCAATCTTTCTCTAATGTCCTCATTTCTTACTTTATCCAACTTTGTGAACCCCAGTGACCACCTCAGCATCTTCATTTCGGCTACCTGTATTTTCTTCTCCTGTGCTTTCGTCACAGCCACCGCCTCCATGCCATAGATCATTGCTGGTCTCACTATGGTCTTGTACATTTTTCCTTTCACCAGATCTGACACTTTTCTATCGCACATCACCCCTGTTACTTTCTTCCACGCACCCCAACCTGCTTGTATGCGTTTTGTGACTTCCCTGTCCGAACCTCCATCTTCCTGCACTGTGGAGCCAAGGTACTTAAACTCTTTTACCTGGTTCACGTCCTCACCCTGTATCTTTACCGGTGTTACATCCTCATCATCATCCTCTACGTCCTCTTCTCCTACCTTCATCTTCAAATACTCGGTCTTCTGTCTACTGACTCTCATTCCTCTGGTCTCCATTGCATTCCTCCAAAGCTCTAATCTCCGCTCTACCTCCTCCGCCGTCTTCCCGCACACCACTACATCGTCCGCAAACAACATATCCCACGGGGCTTCCCTCTGGACTACCTCCGTCATGCAATCCATAATCACTGCAAACAAGAATGGACTAAGTGCTGACCCTTGATGCAGCCCCACCGTTACCTCAAACTCCTCCGTATCACCTTACCACCCCTCACCTGATCTGCTGCTCTCATACATATCTTGTATCAACCTGATGTATTTCTCTTCCACCCCCTCAGTCTCAAACAATTCCATACCTCTTGTCTCGGTACCCGATCGTAAGCTTTCTCTAGATCAATGAAGATACAATGTAGTTCTTCTTGCCCCTCCCTGTGCTTCTCCATTATCTGCCTGAGCGCAAAAATTGCGTCAGTTGTGCTTCTATTTGGCATAAACCCAAACTGTTGGTCAGACACCTCCACTCTACTCCTCAATCTCTTGTCTATGATCCTTTCCCACATCTTTAGGGTATGTGAGGTTAGTTTGATGCCCCGGTAGTTTCCACAATCCTGTATGTCCCCTTTGTTCTTGAAAATGGGTATGAGAGTACTATCTCTCCATTCATCTGGCATATGCTCCGTCTCCAAGATGTTTCTGAATACCTCTGTTAGCCACCTCACTGCTGTTCTGCCCATAGCCTTCCATGCTTCGACTGGTATATCATCCGGTCCCACCGCTTTACCATTCTTCATCCTTTTTATTGCTGTTGTCACTTCCATTTCTCCAACCTCCTCTATCTCTCCTTCTTCTGCAGCTTCAATCACTAGTTCTACTCTTGGGTTCTCTACATTCATCAATTGTTGGTAGTACTCCTTCCATCTTTCTTTTATCTGTTTGCCGTCTGTCAACACTAGTCCTTCACCGTCTTTTATCCTCTTAGCTTGGTATATATCTTGCGCCTCCTTATGTTTCTGCTTGGCTATCCTGATAGCTTTCCTTTGCCCATCTTTTATAAATCAGGTACTAACACCTGACTCTCGTGCGGCTTTGCTTTTGGCTTTTGCCACTTCTCTTTTAAGCTTTCTTATTTGCCTCTTTAAAGGCTACAATAGTTTCTTCACATCTATTTAGATCTCTCTCCTTCTTCTTTTCTCGCTTGTCCCTGATCGCATCCTGCACCTCAGTGTTCCACCACCACGTCTCTTCTTTCTTCCCTTTCCTGCCTGAAGTACGCCCTAGAACCTCAACAGCCGTTTCCCGTACTACCCCACTCAATGTGCTCCACTCTTTCCGCTCTTCCATATCCAATTTCCTCTCCACCTCATGGACAAATTTATTTCGATGTTCCTCTTCGTTTAACTTCCACCATTGCGTTTTCTTTGTTCCACATTCGCTTCTTTTAATCTGTTGTTTCATCTTTACCTTGCAGACTACCAGCTTGTGCTGTTTAGTCACCGCTTCTTTTGGTAGGACATAGCAATCCTGTATTGTCTTCAGTTCCCTTCTCTTGCACATGATGTAGTCCACCTGTGTACTTTGTCCCCCGCTAGTATAAGTTGCTCGTCGGGTCAATCTCTTTTGGAAGTAGGTGTTAACTACTGTAATGCTTGCTGTTGCAAAGTCCACAATTTTGTCTCCTCCCTCGTTCCGTATTCCGACACCGTACTTTCCCGTAACCTCTGTGTCCAAGCTCCCTTCCCCGACATGACCGTTGAAGTCACCTGCTACCCACGTCACCTCTGCATCTGGTATCTTCAGCATCACATCCCCAAGCTGTTCCCAGAAGTCGTCTTTCTCTTCATCCGTACACCCCACTTGAGGAGCGTAGATGCAAACCACATTCATAATGGTTTCTGCCACCTCGATCTTGACCCATATTATTCTGTCTGATGTTCTGTTTACCTGCACCACTCCTTCTTTCATTTCTGGACTCAGCACCACTCCAACACCGTTTCTTTTGTTGTTATCCCCCACGTAGTACAACTTATAGCCGTTTCCC
Organism: Penaeus japonicus; assembly: GCA_017312705.2. NCBI lineage: Eukaryota > Metazoa > Arthropoda > Malacostraca > Decapoda > Penaeidae > Penaeus > Penaeus japonicus. Next base: position 102,378 of record BOPN01000349.1, read on the forward strand.
AGTTCTTTGGCTTTTTGCCCTTTCCACCTTGTTTCCTGCACACACAACACGTCTATTTTCTTCCTCTCCATTACATCCACCACTTCACGTCCCCTTCCGGTCATTGTACCCACGTTCAGTGTTGCGATGACCACCGTTCTGTCTACCATCTTTGACTTCCTCCTTTCACCCCTCTGAGCTATCTTCTTTAGTCTTACCCGCTCTTGGTAAGGTAGCCGTCGCTCACTTCTCACAGCTTTACGGCGATCTTGCTGCGCATCGCTTGTGGGGAATGCCCTAGCATTATTGTCTTTCCTCTGGTTCCGTGTCATATTGTGTTTGGCAAAGGTTTTAAAGCCGGATGCCCTTCCTGCCGCCAACCCTCCCCATTTCCCCGGGCTTGGGACCGGCACTTCCACGTCACTGGATTGTGAGGCTTCCGTGGCTGGGTTTGTAAAGGGAAACAGTCAAACATCTAAAGACATGTTCAAAAGGCACGTGTGACTAACATTTACAGCAAAGCCACAGGCTATACTTATATGTTAAAAAGAAGAAGAAGAAGAAGAAAAAAAAATGCTGAAACAATAGAAACGTACTTAAAGATTCGCATTTGCTTTTATTAGTTATCAAAATTTAATGTCAGTTTTTTTTCTTTGTGGACGAGACATTAATCTTTCTATTCTTATTTTGTTTGTCAGATCCTTGGTGAGGCTGCAAAGTAACGCTGCTTTTGATAGAGAAATATTATGCACGTAACTTATACTGGAAGAATCCGCCTCGTAACAGTGCTTCTTGTGTAAAATATCTAATTTGTTAAAAAAAGAAAAGAAAAGAAAATAATAATAATAATGATAATAATAATAACAATAATACACACACACATGTATGTATATATATATACACACACACACACACACACTCATACACACACACACATATACATATATATATATATATATATATATATATATATATATATATATATATATATATATATATATATATATATATATATACATATATATATATATATATATATATATATATATATATATATATATATATATTATATATATATAAAGAAAAGAAAAGAAAAGAAAAGAAAAGAAGATTAAGAAGAAGAAGAAGAAGAAGAAAGAAAGAAAAGAAAAGAAAAGAAGAGAAAAGAAAAGAAAAGAAAGAAAGAAAGAAAGAAAGAAAGAAAGAAAAAAATATATATACATATACATATATCTATATATATACACGTACAAGCAATATGGCATAAACAACATGCATCATACGTCTCCGCTTAATGATATCAGATATCGTGTCCAGGCCTTATAAACAACACGGAAAATACCGAAGACGCAAATGTGTATAAACACGCAATCGCATTCTATACTAACGAAGCCACGAACGTCTGACGAACATATATCGTTACGATCGCCTTGATGTCTGGAGGGAGAACGTACTTGCCAGTCTCTAATTTCCTTTTAATTCTCGATTTACTTGGGAAGCAAAACATTTTAGGACATTCATTTTAGGTCAACGTTAGGCTCCTATAACCCAAACCTATTATCTAAATCACGTAAACCCATAGATAAATATTATATATGAATAAATCTATATATGTTTTATCGTGATAGACAGACATATCTTTTTTCGTACCCTGTAACTAACGCAAACACGAAATCACGTAAATTTCTGATAGATAGATATATATTTTTGGTATCCTACAACTAACGTAAACACGAAATCACGTAAATTTCTGATAGATAGACATATCTTTTTCCGTATCCTACAATTAACGTAAACACGGAACCGCAGAGCAACAACCTCACATAGTTCGAGGTTCACAAAACACACCGTTCCGCCATAACTCTGCCGCTCTGCCAGGGAAATGTTAGCACAGCGAATGCGTGTTAATATGACCTGCCAATACCATGGGCGGGGCGAGAGAGGCCACAAACCGGTCGCAGCTGTTGCATGATGTCTTCGTAGAGGTGAGTCTAATTACTTATTGGCACTACCGACAATCTTAGATGCAAAATAGTTTTTAAGATAAGCTCAAGTCGCTTGCTCTCTCTCTCTCTCTCTCTCTCTCTGGGCATCTCGTCTCCTCACAAGGACTTCCTTCTACCGGTCCTTGAGCGAAGGATTTTAAAGGGATTTTAAGTGCTGATGGCTTGTTCACTCTCCTTATAATGCGGGGATTCTGTCTAAAGTCACACACAATAAGCATGAAAATAAGTAGAGAAAAAATTAGAAGAGTATATATACACGTCCAGGCAAATGGAAACATAAATATACAAGCATACACACACATGGACATGTAAGAGCACATTATGAAGGAGCCTAAATTGCAATGATAAGGACTGCTTGTGTCGCCCGGTGATAAATCGTGCATTAACAGTTATCGGACACTTACTCCTGAATCATTCTCTGTTGCTCTTGGCTGCTCCCGCTCTTCTGCCGCCCTCTCTGTCCCCTCTCCGTTTTTTACGTTGCCTTTTTCTTCCTAGAGTCTCTGTTGCCTTTTCTTCTCAATTCTTTATGGTATTTATGGTATCTTTGCCTCTTCAGGTTGTGTATTGCTCCTTTTCTCCCCACTTTCTAATTCCCGACTTTCTATGTTGCTTTTTCCTTCTTGCTCTCTCTTACTCTCTATGTTACTTTTTTCATCCCCCAGCCTTTTTGTTATCTCTTTCTCCCCAGTCTCTATGTTGCCTTTTCCTCCCCTACCTCTATTTTGTCTTTTCCTCCCCAATCTCCATGTTGTCTCTCCCCATTTCTCTGTTGCCTCTTCCTCCCCTTTTCATTCTCAGTAACTAGACCTAATAACATAAGAACTAGTAGACCACTTTTATCCTATTCCTCCTTAAACAACACTCCCCAAAGAAATAAAATATTATTAAAAGAGAACTTAGAAAAAAAAAAGTGACTGAAGGTGATATATAACACTATCGCTGTACATTAATAATTCTGAGTAAGGTAATACTGGAGATTAATATCGACATTCATCCTGAGAACCTGGACTGATGTAAATGGAACTCCTATGAATTTACATTTATGATTGATTTACACCCTGCCTTATAACCCAACCTATCCTAACCTAACCCAACCAAATCTAACCCAACCAAAACTAACCTAACCTAACCTAACCTATCCTAACCAAATCTAACCAAACCTATCCTATCTTACCTATCCTAACCTAACCTAACCTATCCTAACCTAACCTAACTTATCCTATCCTATCCTATACTAACCTAACCTATCCTAACCTAACCTAACCTATCCTAACCTATCCTAACCTAACCCAACCTAACCTATCCTAACCTAACTTATCCTATCCTATCCTATACTGACCTAACCCAACCAAATCTAACCTAACCTATCCTATCCTAACTTATCCTAACCTAACCCAACCCAATCCAACCTAACCTATCCTATCCTAACCTAACCTAACCCAACCCAACCTATCCTATCCTAACCTAACCTAATCTAACCTAACCTAACCCAACCTATCCTAACCTAACCTAACCTAATCTAACCTAACCCAACCTATCCTATCCTAACCTAACCTAATCTAACCTAATCTAACCTAACCCAACCTATCCTAACCTAACCCAACCCAACCCAACCTATCCTATCCTACCCTAATCAAACCTATCCTATCTATCCTAACCCTAACCTATCCTAACCTGGCATGACGAGTCTGGCTTGGCCTGTCCTGTCGCCCGCTGTCCTGGCCTGTCTGTCCTGGCTTGTCCTGGCTGGCCTGGCCTGTCTGGCCTGGCCCGGCTGGTGGCCTGGCCTGTCCTGGCCTGGCCCGGCCTGTCACTGCCTGGCCTGACGAGCTGGCCCGGCCCGGCCCGGCCCTGGCCTGAGCCCGGCCCAGCCCCTGGCCTGGCCCGGCCCGGCCTGGCCTGGCCCGGCCCGGCCCTGGCCTGTCCTGCCCCTGGCCTGGCCTGGCCTGTGACCCAGCCCTGGCCTCGGCCTGGCCAGCCCTGGCCTGGCGGCTGACCCGGCCTGGCCTGGCCTGGCCTGGCCCAGCCCGGCCTGACGGCCCGGCCCGGCGCCCGGCCTGGCCTGGCTGGCCCGGCCCCGGCCTGTCTGCTGCCCTCGCCCTGGCCCGACGGCCCAGCTGGCCTGGCCTGACGGCCCGGCCTGGCGCTGGCAGCCCGGCCCTGGCCTGTCCTGCCCTGGCCTGGCCTGTCTGGCGGCCCGGCCCGGCCTGGCCTGGCCTGGCCCGGCGGCCTGACGGCCCCGCCTGGCCCTGGCCCGGCCCGGCCTGTCCTGCCCTGGCCTGGCCTGAGCCCGGCCCAGCCCCTGGCCTGGCCTGGCCGGCCCAGCCTGACGGCCCGGCCTGTCTGCCCTGGCCTGGCCTGTCCTGGCCGGCCCGGCCCGAAGCTGGCCTGGCTGGCGCCTGGCCTGGCCTGGCTGGCCCGGCCTGGCTGGCGGCCCAGCCCCAGGCCCCTGGCCTGTCCTGCCCTGGCCTGAAGCTGTCCTGGCTTGACGGCCCGGCCCGGCCTGGCCTGGCGCTGGCCCGGCCTGGCCTGGCCTGGCCTGACGACGAAGCGGCCTGGCCTGGGCGCTGGCTGGCCCTGGCCTGGCCTGACGGCGGCCTGGCCTGGCCCTGGCCCGGCCGGCCTGGCCTGGCCTGGCGGCCAGGCCTGGCCGGCCCGGCCCGGCCTGGCCTGTCTGCCCTGGCCTGGCCTGTCCTGGCCCGGCGACGGCCCGGCCTGGCCTAACCTAACCCAGCCTAACCTAACCTAACCTAACCCAACCCAACCCAACCTAACCTAACCCAACCTAACCTAACCTAACCCAACCCTAACCCAACCTAACCTAACCTAACCTAACCCAACCCAACCTAACCTAACCTAACCTAACCCAACCTAACCTAACCTAACCTAACCTAACCTAACCTAACCCAACCTAACCTAACCTAACTATCCTACCTAACCTATTATATCTATTTATTAATAACAACTTCTTCTAACCTAACCTAACCTAACCTAACCTAACCTAACCCAACCCAGCCGGCTAACCTAACCAGCCAACTAACTAACCTATTTAACCAACCCAACCTAACCTAACTAACCAACCAACCTAACCTATTTAACCAACCTAACCTAACCCAATGACAACCTAACTTCAGCGCCTAACCCAACCCAACCCTAACCTATTGCTTAACCCAACCTAACCTAACCCTAACTGGCCAACCTAACCCAACCTATCCTAACCTAACCCAGGCAGACATCGCCCGAGGGAGAGAGGGCGACGCAACGCAGCTTCTCTCGTTTACACAACAACCCGACGCGAAGGTAAACGGGAGGTATTGCAACTTGCTGTGCAGTTTGATCGGGATTTAGTACAGTTTGGGAGATTTTTTTCACCCGAGGTTTTCGTCCAAAGGGTAAGATAATCGGATTGCAAAGTGATAAACTGGACGCATTTCGAGACATTGGATCGAAAGTAAAAAAAAAAAAATAAAAAATAAAATAAAATAAAAAAATCAATCAAATGGGAAATATATACATTAGAATCTAGAACAAATGTTGTTCAGATTATGTTCTGAAATAATGAACACTGGCAATTCGATCAGTTAGTCCTACAATGCGGCAAGCTGGCAAGGATAGGATTCACGATGAACAACTAGACACATACAGTATACTCTTAAAGAGGCGAAATTTGCATGACTACACTGTACTTGTAACTAACTTATTGTCTCTATTCAAGCTTCAAGTATTTACAATGTTGTTGAATTGGGTCTACTAGCGACAGCCAGACACAAACTGAATAGATTGCACATCAAAAGCATCACTCTCGAAATATTACGGGTGCCATCCGACATAAACTAAAAGTTACACAATACAGCCAGTGAATTGTCAAAATCTTAGGCTCGGAAATGCCAATTTCAAAAACAAGTCCGACACCACACTCAGTTACGGACACATTACAATGTCTTAGCAGAAAGAATACGAAAGACATATTGAACTTTGAATTTCACACGCAAACACACACACACATTTTGCATAAAGAAATTCGACTTTTTGAATGATTGAATCTCACGTCGTAGTGTTCACATCGAAAACTTAAACTGCATTTGATATCGAGAGTAAGATTGCGAACAACTAGATGTCGAAAGAGCGAGAATTAAAGGTATATACACGACCGTCAATCTTGTCGGAACTGAGTAAAGGATTCACCCATTCTGTTGCAGAAACTCAGCAACATTACACAGGGACATTTCTATCAACTGAGGAATTTTATGAGAGAGATCGAAATGAAACTGAATATTGCTAAATTGAATTACTAAATTAAATTAGATTAGATTATAGTTAAATTACTCGATATCAAAATACGAGAGAGAGACAAAATTGTTATTGCATGCAGTTGCACTATTCAACGTCTAATCTATATGTAAGCATTATTCAGATATATCTTTCTAAAGGGAGAAAGCTACGTAGCGTCACCTACAACAATTGCAAGTGGGCTACGAAAAAAAATGTCCTAGCTTTTTACGTTCTAAGCTTTTGTCCTTAATTGTTTTCACAGTTTCAAATCTTCACCCACCATTGTTTTTTTGGCTCAAAAGTTCACTCTCCAGGCGGCAGTGTATTCATAAACAAGATCAGACTCATTAGGATGTACTCTCTCTCTCTCTCTCTCTCTCTCTCTCTCTCTCTCTCTCTCTCACTCTCTCTGTCTCTCTCTCTCTCTCTCTCTCTCTCTCTCTCTCTCTCTCTCTCTCTCTCTCTCTCTCTCTCTCTCTCTCTCTCTCTCTCTCTCTCTCTCTCTCTCTCTCTCTCTCTCTCTCTCTCTCTCTCTCTCTCTCTCTCTCTCTCTCTCTCTCTCTCTCTCTCTCTCTCTCTCTCTCTCTCTCTCTCTCTCTCTCTCTCTCTCTCTCTCTCTCTCTCTCTCTCTCTCCCCCCCCCCCTCCCTCCCCCTCTCCCCCCCCTCTCTCTCTCTCTCTCTCTCTCTCTCTCTCTCTCTCTCTCTCTCTCTCTCTCTCTCTCTCTCTCTCTCTCTCTCTCTCTCTCTCTCTCTCTCTCTCTCTCTCTCTCTCTCTCTCTCTTTCTCTCTCCCTCTCTCTCCTTCTATCCTCCTTGCATCGCTCTCCTCCCCCCTTTCTTTCTCTATCCCTCTCCTCTCTGGGACCAACAGAGAAGCTCTTCGTGTGGCAGCATTGCATTAAGCAACATGTGCAATGTGTCAGTGTTTACTTACAGGACACTGACGCCACGGTGGAATTTTGTGCTTTTGAGGACATGTCGGATTTCAAACGTTTATTTCAGCAGATCGGCGGAATGTTAAGATTAAGGGGGTATGATGGGTAGGAAGAAGTATATGAAAGAGACAATGCGTAATCACTATAGTGATTATGGTGATTATTTCCTCCACACCCTCTTCCTTTGTTATTCTTTCTCGATCCTCTTTCTCTCTCACCACCACATTTTACACCGTCATGTACATGTTGTAGGTCTATTTACTCTGTATATTTATATATATATATATATATATATATATATATATATATATATATATATATATATATATATATATATATATATATATATATATATATATATATATATATATATATATATATATATATATATATATATATATATATATATATAAATAAATACGAAGGAC
>BOPN01000349.1:120000-122500 GCA_017312705.2 Penaeus japonicus
TATGAGCTAAATATACTCTAATTACATACCTCTACCTGATTTGCGAGATCCTCATATTTTCTTCAATTTGTGTTTAGCTTTTACCTGACCTCACGGAATACACCTAAGCGGCTAGAAGAACACAGAAGCAGCTTGGTGGGCGTGGCTCATCCCTTCCCTCCGTCGTTGCTGCCTGGCTTTGGACGGGGATAATAATGTGCTTGACAACTAACATGACATAGGTACATTGTGCTCCAGGAAGGGGTAATAAATGCATTCCTTGTGCGGAAGACAAACCTCTTGATAAAACCGAACAAGACGGTCGTGTGTGCTTGAACCACATCGATTAAACAAGTCGGAGCCATGATTCATCATATTCGGCGGCCACTTGCTTGTAGCAGATAACATCAACAGCAACGGTGAACCCAGCGGGGTCCTGTGGGCGGTGCGAGGGAGAGAAGGCTGGGAAAGAGGAGGCGATTGTGGGAAAAGGGCGAAATAGCGAGGTGGGAACTTGCAACAGACAATATTTAACTTTTGTTTACTCACACTCACACACACACACACAATCTTATTATTAGAAGTACATACACACATACGTCACACGCCTTTCTGGCTGCCTACTCCCGAGTTATATTGCTACTTCGGCTCTCGACGCTAGTAATTTAATCATGTTTGACACGACACGACATAACATATGTTCCAGAACAAGAGTTCTTCAGATTTTTACTTCTCCAGACCCCAAATGGACTGCCCAATGGCCGTATGTCTCCACACCCCTTTGTCAAATCGTCAGAATCATCATTATCGCCAGTTAACTTCTTGGATTTAATAGGAACAGAACGAAGAACATCAATGCATACATACATCACTGAGGCACGAAATTATGTCTCAAGGCTTAAACATTAACTCATTTGTAACTGACCTTTCTTAGGAACCCTTATGGATTTTTTTTTTTATCCCACTGGGTATGGGCGGCAGAGAGCTGTCAAAGAGTCCCATACTCCTTGGGAACCCATTCTAGTGTTTCTATTGTATCGTAATAACTCATGTTTTATGATATAAGTCACATGGTATTGCCTCTCTTCTCTCCTTCTCCTACTTGCATTCACCTTCCCTCTCTTCCTTTTTTACTTCTATATTTCTTCCCCTTCGTCATGTTCTCTCTGTGATTTGTCGGTCTTTGTCTTTAATTAAAGATCTTGAATTCACAGAAAGACCAGTTTATTCAACCAAGATCTGATAATCCATTATGCAAACTCTTTACCCCAACCAAAACTCATCTGTGCTATAGCGAGCATGGTGGTCAGTGGATAGGTATTGTCACTGGGTATGTTTTGCTCCAGGCTGGATGCCCTGGAATCACATTGCATGGCATAAACCTCCCTCCGAAATGTTCATGCCAGGGCTACCATCATAGAAACAGCTTCAGCTTGTAGTGATGCGGCCACAAAGCTGTTCTTCCTTCAAACCTGGCGCCTGCAGTGCAATGAGGGGGTCAATTGATCAATGAACTATATGATATTACAAGAAGTGATAGCTTCAATGATTCCCTATGTTTCTGCTTCCAAGTGAGGTGGAGGGTACTGATTCTTTCTTCCCATCAACTTCATGGGTGAAAATATAATCACAAAGTGAGCTTACGGTGGGATAGGATATGAGCAGGATGGGTTGAGTCCATACCCCTCGGTAATAACTGCCTTTTGAGCTGACACTGCATAAGTACCCTGACTTTCCCACATGTAGAGCTAGTAGGCTGGTTCAAGGCACCTTAGTACTTTCCATACGAGGTGCGTGTACAGGAATGTTTAGCAGAGCACTGTGCTGTCATATATTCATTCAGAGAATCTAGTAACATTAGATAAGTATATGAAGGATGAGAATTTATCTTCATCTTGGGGTATCTAGAATGATCCTGGTAGATTCATTTTGGTTGAAAATCTCGTCTCTGAGATTGAACGTGGCAGTATTCTTGATGGGATGAATCAAATGCAAATGGAAAGATATTAAGACCCTGTGCCCAAATCGTATGTGTTTTCCAGTCATTGCTTTCATTACACAGAACCTTTCATCAATGCATACTACAACATACAACCATACAACATACTACATACAACATACAACATACTCCAACATACAACATACTACTACATACAACCATTCATCAATGCATTCTGCCAGATACTATACCCCCCCCCTCCCCCACCCTTCAGAGAGCGAGCTTCCGGTTGACCTATACCCCAAGGTACCGGAATACCTGCAACCACTCTGGCAGGTATCAAGTCTTTGGGTATGTAACCAAGCACCATGGAGATTGAGCTTAGAGCCACGGCCTTCGATTTAACTGCGGGGAACTCAAGGTCTAGTAGTCCTGTTAACCTTTATCAGGAGAGGAAGATTCACTGGAGTTTTGAAATTTATTTAGCAAATATTTACTTCTAGGTCTTATTATTATGTGCCCCCCCCCCACACAAACACACAAACAAACACACACACACACATACACACACACACACACACA
>BOPN01000349.1:132500-137500 GCA_017312705.2 Penaeus japonicus
TATATATATATATATATATATATATATATATATATATATATATATATATATATATATATATATATATATATATATATGTATATATATATATATATATATATATATATATATATATATATATATATATATATATATATATATAGATGTGTGTGTGTGCGTATGTATGTGTGTGTGAATTGGCATTCGTCTGTTGTCTCTCTCTCTCGGGACTCGGGTTCTCGCCCTGGCTAGCAACGGTCCGAGGTCAGGAGGGCCATGCCCCCGGGATGAAGGTTCCTCACTGCCAAACAAGAGCCGTTCGAGAGGAGGCACCGACCTGGCCCTGGCGAGGGGGGTCGAGCGCCCTCTCTCCTGGGCGTCGATGGCCCTCCGACCCCCCAGGGAGGTCGTAACGCAAATGCTAATCATTACTAGTTTGTTCAAACCATAATTTTTGCAATGTCAAACATGCACACTAGTCGACGCACGAGTATGCTACCAGGCAAAGCTTTGCAGTTTCATGAAATGTCGGTAAGAGTGAACATTAACGCGGAGGCATTTTCCTCGTGGAAAAATCATGCCGAGACAATATTTACAAACAGAACATTACACTTGAACTCAAAATAGGCAGCTTTACGACATGCAAAAACCGTAAGTAGTATTGCAATTTACGCGCAATGGAAGTGATCATCTTCGCATTAAAGTGGTGGTGATATATTGGTCAATATGTCAGAGCGGCGGGAGGGCCCCCACCCCCGCCCTCCTCCCCCTCCTCTGGCCAGCTGACAGCCGCCATTACAGCCATCGGTCTTTCGGCAGCGCTCCTCGCCGCTCCTGCTCCTCCGGTGAGCCACTTCCAAAGGTGCGTATTTGATTGTTGCCTAAGCATGAATACACTCTTTAAAAGACAGACATAATATCTGATCATGATCAATATAATAATTGAGAGTGCCTCGGGGCGGGCGCGGGAGATAAGGCGGGCAGGGAAGAGGCCAGGGTCCAGGGAGGTCGTGATGCCGGAGGCTCGTAATCATACCCTCGGTGTTATCTCTGCCATTAATGGCGGGCCACACTCACTTACCGACGTGGCGGAAATTCTTGGCAGAGGAGGCGGGCGCTATGGACTGACTGTGCCCGAACTGTTGTTACGCTGCCGAAGGAACTCACTTGGGTAACTACGGCGGTGCATGGCGAAGCTGTGGGTTTTAGCATATATGTATGTATGTATTTATATATATATATATGTATGTATATATGTATATATATATATATATATATATATATATGTATATATATATAAATGCATATATGTATTTATGTAGGGGAAACCGGGTCTAGTTATGACATTTGCGTTAGAACTCCAAGATGTAAAAGTGAAATAAGTCAAACTTTGTATGGAAGTCTGAAAATGTATGCTTTTATTACATTTGTAAGCAAAATCAATGATATATTTATTTTCACATAGTTATTTGACAGTTTATGAAGGTATGTCAACCGCACCAATGTCCCCGAGGTACGGGTCAGGCTGTTACGTACCCTGGGGTAAATTGGTACACCTACTATAAAAACGAAAATAATTCACACCTACATTGGTAACGATGCCATACAAGTAAAGCCACCTTTCCAATTCCATTATAATCATCTCAAATGAGATCTAATCCCTATCTTATCAAAAACTAAATTAAATCACATTTCCCAAGAGTTTAGGCATGCAAATATATTTTAATTAGTCATCCATCTCATCTCTAAACATGTCATCTTCACTAGAACAATAAATGTGATCCTATTCTATTTGTGTCCCTTTCTCATTGCAATATTTTGTCAACGTGAATAGCATTATGGCCTGGCATTGTGTTCATTGCATAACCCTTGAAGTTACAGACGTTACGCGAGAACTAAGAACACAGAAAAAAAATCTTTGTCCTTCAAAAAAATAATATTTCCCCTTATCTTTTCGTTTAGTCACAATTCTAAATTCATGTTCTCGACTCTCACCTTTGTTCGCAAGCTGCACCACGTGACAGATATCCTTGTGACATCTATTCAATAGTTTTGGAAATATTGAGAGCGTAACAACTAGACCCGGTTTCCTCTGTTTATGTATGTATGTATGTATGTATGTGTGTGTGTGTGTGTGTTTGTGTGTGTGTGTGTGTGTGTGTGTGTGTGTGTGTGTGTGTGTGTGTGTGTGTGTGTGTGTGTGTGTGTGTGTGTGTGTGTGTGTGTGTGTGTGTGTGTGTGTGTGTGTATGTGTATGTGTCTGTGTCTCTCTGTGTTTGTGTGTGTGTCTGTGTGTGTGTGTGTTTGAAGCTTTCTGGCAATAACACAATAGCATTACTACTAATAGAATCACAATATGTATTTTCCAGTCTTATTGAATCATTCATTTCTGAATAATTTGTTGACGATTTGCTTTGCTTTTCATTAAGTTTCTAGCAAAGAGTTATCAAGTTTTATTCTTATTATCTTCCTGTTTATTTGACTATCCATTCACATGATGCCAAGTATTGGTCAATAGTACTCATAAAAATAATTATCGCATGTCAATTATCATACGAGTAAAAAAAAAAAAAAACTTTTTATGCTGATCTCCTCGAGAACTTGGCAACTGTTATAATCTTCTTTGAATAGTATTGTTACTGAAAGGTATTCGTCTATACTAAGCACGGTATTAACTGGGGAATACTTGCCAGATTGGAAATGCCCAATTTGTGTAATTGAATTATTCTGAATATCGTACTTAGCTTTGAGTAGGTTGTAATAGGAATACGATTTCTGTGAGCCTTTATATACACAGGTTGAGAAATGTAACTTGTTTTATTCAATTATCGTGTATTCATTTGTCTTAGGGTGTATTAAGTATTTGGCAATTCTCGGGAAAAAAATGCAAAAATCTGACATGTTTAAGAAGTATGCATGATTCATATCCTTTTTCTCTTTTTTTTTATTATTATTTTTTTTACAGTATTATCAGGTCTACAAATATATATGTATTTCTATAGATATTCAAATTGATATATGTATATATATATATATATATTTATATATATATATATTCAGTTTGATACTTCGAGTATTGCAAATGCAACATAAAACCACTACGAACTTCCCTCATACTGTCGTCTTTGTTAATCACATTTCCAGTGCTGAAGTGGAGAGACTTTTTTAATGAACAGAATAAAAACAAACAAACAAAAGACAAACACCGTTAATGCATCTCTATCTTAAGTGGAATATTACTTATAAAGAGACTTAAATCACCATTACATGTTTTGATGTTCATATACCTTTTCAATTGATTACTTTGGTATATGATACCCAAAATCAGGTGCTTATAAGTCTTGCCTCCCCACCCCCAAGGACTATCGAAATGAGGTCTTAGGAGTATAGTAATAATAAAAGAAACATCCTGATGATTATGATAAATGGACAATATTATGGTAACTATAACGAACTAGCAACTGCAAGTAAACAGAGAGTCCAATCTACTTCAATGCAAACTTTGCAGGAGTGTTGTGGGTTAGAAAACTAAGACCAAAAAGATCTGTTTATTTTCATGAACAGACTCTGGACTATTGGACAGTTTATTTCCATGTGTTTTTCTTATTGCAAACTAATGTAGAATAACAAGAAGAGGAAAATCGTAAGTCACGAATAGTAGGCCGATATTGTCCTGGCAGTATCAGAATGACCATGAAGATGCCACGGTAGGCCTAAGCAAGAATCTCCCTCCACATCCTGATTTGCTAGTGCTTGTTGTTCTGTTCCGGAAAGAGTGGCATGAACTGACAATCAGCAGAGAGCACCACATGGCTGGAAGAAAAGTACCGACCAGCAAGAATATCAGCTGAGGTTGAAGGCAACTGGTAGAATAGATGGACAGCAGAATAATGGATATAATCCTCATGTGCTTGACTGCTTGTTGACAGTCCACAGCCCCTTCCAATTTAGTTCCAATTAAGCATAAACAATTTGAAACATCATTTCTTCAACTAGTACATGGCAGAATGAGTACCCAGGGAAATTGTGGGCCAAGAAGGTTCCATTTCCTTAGGCTAAGGTGAACTCGGGTCAGACTCTGCATAACTTCCCTTTATGGTAGTGTGGTCATCCTACTCAGAGACTGTTCTTGGAGCTACCGGAAGTAGTTAGAAGCCTGTGTTATGTCTTTTATTGATCTCAGTGAAGTAATAGTTTACTTGTAGTTCTTTGACTGCCTCTCTAGTTGAAGTTAGATTCAAACGAAGAGAGAATTACTTTTTACTTCGCATTAGAATCCACATAGAATGCTGATCTTTTATCTCAATGACTAACAATTAAGTAAAGAACTATGGCAGGCTCTCTGCATGCATGGTTTCCTTCAAAGACCAAGAATCAATATACTGACAATGACTGAGCTGTATGATGTGGTAGGGGCATGTTTAGCTTCTTTCTTCTGAATTCAGGAGTAAGGCAAAGCTGTGTTTTTGTACCAACGCTTACGTGGGTAAATAGTGGGTAAACCTCATATAAAGTCAATGCGGGATTAAATTGGGTGACAAAATTGGGCCAACACCCCCTCTGGCTTCATAAGGATCCCTGACATCTTGCCTTGGGAAGTAGCCCTGAGACCTTCCCTTTGCCAATGATATTTATATTGATATTGCTATTGCTATTTTAAATAAGTCTCTGGGGACCCTAGTGATGGTTCTTGATGCCAATTGAGGCCAAGACTCCGGAGGAAGGAATCATAAATCTTTTCGACAAGAGTTAAACGAATGCTAATGCCTATGCTGGTCAATCAAACCATGTCCATTCAAGGCCTTTACATTGCCAGGTTTCCTGTGTGGCAAAAATACTTGGACACTATCTTGTGCATTGGACTTTCACCCTGCCTTTGGCAACAGTTATTACATCAGCACATGGGTTACAGTTTTCAGAAGCATGTGTCCAACCACAGGATCTTCCAACCATAGGATCTTCCAACCATAGGACCTTCCAACCATAGGACCTTCCAACCATAGGATCTTCCAACCATAGGA
>BOPN01000349.1:145000-147500 GCA_017312705.2 Penaeus japonicus
GAGGAGGGGGGGGGGGGCGGGGTTGAGGGAGATTGCGAAGGAAAAAGATAGAAGAGTGAGGATGATTAGGAAAATTGGAAAGGATTAGAGAGATAAGAATAAGTGGAAAAGAGAGATTAAAAAAATATATATATAAATAAATAAATCGAAATAATTTGAAAACAGTTCATGTTTATTTCAAAGGAAGTTTATTAGAGAGATAAGAATAAGTGGAAGAGAGAGATATAAAAAAATAAATAAATCGAAATAATTTAAAAATAGTTCATGTTTAGCTTCAATTTAATTTCAAGAAGTAGAGGGCTATTTCAGACAAGCCGCGGGGGAAGAAAGCGTCATGCCATGCAACATAAACAGCCATGCATCACGGGCAACGGTGGCAGGGCACGCATGACAGAGAGAGAGAGAGAGAGAGAGAGAGAGAGAGAGAAAGAGAGGAGGGGAGGGGAGGGGAGGGGTAATGAGCACCAAACAGCACGGAGTGAAGAGGAAAAGGAGGGGGGAGGGGTAGAAAGAGGAATGGCTAGCAGTCTTTGTCTACTTGAATAATGGAAGGGCTCATGAGGACGCCGAGAGTGGAGACCCGATGTTAGTATCATTATTATCACCAGGAGCAGCATCATTATGACAATTATTGATGCTATTATTACCAACCTTAGGCTTAATCAACAGCACCGGTTGTGACTCTAGTACAATGAATGCTGGATCTGAAATGACGTGAGCTGTGCATAGAAACATCTCTCATTTCATTACGACTTCCTTTTAATTAACTGGGAACTTTTACACCAGTTCGACAAGAGACAAGTAGCTATTTTCTTACTCTAACGCATGGAAAATATTAGGGAAGTAAGATGTTAAAAGGTACGTCTCGAATTCCAAGGTGAGACAAGCCAGTGACGTATTGGAATGTTTAACTCGGTGGTTAGACGTTCTGTTCAGCATTAATTAAGTTAAGCAAGTGACGCACCCGCTGGACAACAGCCCTGCAGCTGCTCTCATCACTGCGACAACAATATTAATCACACTACATAATAATCACACCACATAATAGGCGAACCTCCTCCCCCTCATACATGAATTATACTTACACAATATCATTTGATTCAGTCCGGGTCGAGTTGATGTATCGGAGAGCTATTTCCCGGTGCTGTTATTAATCAGCCCGTTTCGGAGGCGCTGTCGTCGGTACTTCGTGTTCGTGTTCAGTAGTAGTAGGAGAAAGAGTAGTAGTAGAAGTAGTAGCAGCAGCAGCAGTAGTAGTAGTAGTAGTAGTAGTAGTAGTAGTAGTAGTAGAAGTAGTAGTAGTAGTAGTAGTAGTAGTAGTAGAAGTAGTAGTAGTAGTAGTAGTAGTAGAAGTAGTAGTAGTAGTAGTAGTAGTAGTAGTAGTAGTAGTAGTAGTAGTAGTAGTAGTAGTAGTAGTAGTAGTAGTAGTAGTAGTAGTAGTAGAAGTAGTAGTAGTAGTAGTAGTAGTAGTAGTAGTAGTAGTAGTAGTAGTAGAAGTAGTAGTAGTAGTAGTAGTAGTAGAAGTAGTAGTAGTAGTAGTAGTACTCGAGTAGCGGAATGATGTCTCTGGTGTATCTCGTCTGGTCATCACACAAGGCCAATTTCCTCGGAGATTCCGAATGCGAATTGACAAGCATTCTTTACATCTCAAAGTTGCTTCCTGCCGCCACTGTAACAAAGAGAGCCACGAGGTTCCTTTTGGGGTTGGGCATACGCGGCATACCTACATGGTTTGGGAAGACCTCCTCACCCAGCAGCTGTTCTGGCGCCCTTCCTGTGCGAGCGACGTAATTTGCAACGAGAGGAATCCAGATACACTTCGAGAATAGATACAGCTGGGGAGGTCCTAGAGAAGGAAGCTGTTCTATGATCTACCAGACGCGACGAGCAACCTGTATGGTAACGCATGTGTTGGTCTTCTGTGTCAGAATCTTCTTTATAATTATGATCTATATTTGGAATTTAGTGAACATTGTCTAAACAATACATGTATCAGGCGGTAAATATTAAAATAGCAGCCATCTTTCTTATCCTTTCCTAACTTAGCCTGTTAAGTATCTTTTGCGAAACATGTATCTTTAACTTATATCTTTAATGATAAATGAAATAATTAAGACTGACATCATCATTAGTATTACTGTTACCATAATCAAAAATATTGTTTTCATGGTGATGATAACCATCATTATTATTGTTATCTTTATTACAATCTTTATCAATATTATCACTATTATTATTATTATCACCATTATTTTCATTATTGTTGCTAGAACTATCCATACCACTATTTTCAGCAATATCTATCACTATTATCATGACCATTGCCATAATTATCAATATGATTATAATTTATGGTACCATTGTGTCTTGGGCTGTTAGCAGGATTACGCAAGAAAATACAGAAGGAATGAAATGAGAATTAATGTATAGATTGTAATTAGATTAAGGACCAGTTGATAAGATTTTGGTAATGAAACGGACCCCCTTACAGATCTAGAAT
>BOPN01000349.1:155000-165000 GCA_017312705.2 Penaeus japonicus
AATGATAAGGATTAAACCACAGATAGATATATCACTTATAGCTTGTCAGACTCAAAACGATGGATTTTTGAGTGGATTCTACTTACTTAATGTAGTTGCATAAGGAATCCAAGTACGTTAGATTCCCCTTTAACTCCCTACCCATTTGTTTTGCATTTGTTTGACTTCTTTTGAGTCAGATTTTGTATTGGTTTGGTCTATGTCTAGAGAAGAAACCCATGTTGCATTGATCAGAATACACTGCTTCCTTAAACTGAAAAAGAAAACGATAAAAAAAGAAAAAAAATCTAAAGAATAGTGTCTTTTTAAATCTGAAACTGGCAAATTATATTTTGAAAATTCCTGACTTTTTATTAACCGCCAAGTGAGTAAAATTGATAGTGAAACAGACCATTTGGCAACTCAGGGTACTATGATACCTCAAATATCATTGAAAATAAGAGTTACAATTAGCCATGATAACCTGTAGTATTAGATATTTATGAATGTTACTGAATAAACAAACATTTAAACTAATATAAAACCAGTAAATAGACAAATATTTAAATTAATATAACACCGGTACTATATTATACAATGACTGTTTTAGTTCCTATCAACCTACAACAACAGTAATATAACATCAAAGAAGTTTGAAGAAATACACATGTTAAGAGACATACAATGCGTCATAACAAAGAGTCCATTCTTTGTACTTGGATCGTATCTCTGCGTATGACAGCTTTTCGAAAAACAAAGAAATAAAAGATTATCTTGATAATTCTCAGAAAATTATATAAGATTTTTTTCTAAGAATGTTAATGATATTTATTATATGTTTGGTCACTTTTTTTCACTTTTTGTTACATCTTCTGAAATCTGAAACATTCGGTTTCTACCATAAAAATGAATAAGTTGAAGTGAATGAAATAAAATTGGAAAATTAATTGAATTTGAATATCATTCATACGACTTAAAAAATCTAGAAATGGATAAGAAAAACATAACTTAAAAAATAGGCTTATAATAAACTGAAAGTAATATCCACTGTGCATTTATGTACATAAAACTTATGTTTGTGTATGCAAATAAACCCTTCCTTCAGACTCTGGACTGCATAGAATAGGCCAATATTATGCAATTCAGTAAAACAGAAATTCAGTGAACTAAGCAACAGTCTAACAACACTACATCGTGCCTCCTCCCATTAACATAACACCTCAGTCGCCAAGTATATATCACCCCACACTCTATACATAAATGTTATATTTCATTTTGTGTGTTTTTGATCAGAATCCCTTTTGACATTATGCAATATGAGGTAGGTTTGTTCTGTTATTATGTTCTCTTGATAACTGTAGAGTGAAAATCATGTTTGATGTAGTTCGTAGATGTTATTTACCAATATAAATGACAAAGTATTGATATGAGAACCTTTTCAAAGCAAATTTCTCGAAAGTGGACATTACTTTTTAAAACCTTTGCCGAATTCAATTTTATATTAAACATAACATAATAATAATACGACATAATAATACGCATTTTTTTCTTCATGAAATTGGGATCGCAATCCAGAGTAATTGTTTTATTATTATTATTATTATCATTATTATTATTATCATTATATTCATATGTTTATATCCCAATTTTCACCAATAAATCTTGATTTTCTTTTGCTTTTCAACTCAAAAAATAAAAAATAAATCTATATATATATAAATAAAAGCTCTGAGTATAAAACCGCTATTCCATGAAAATAAAACCAATAAATTAATCATGATTCATTTATCAGTTTTTTTTTTTTTTTTTTTTTTTTGAAACAGCAGAATGCCATTCCAACCACCAACCCACCCCATTCATCTGGCCTTGGGACCGGCACATGAGTAGTCCAGCTTAACTACCCCAACAACTTGGCTACACGGAAACAAGATAATCTTTTCTATAGTGAATGTTAAGGTAACCAATTATCCAATTTTTTTCTAATTGATATTTGATTGCATTAATTGTTAGGATAAGTCGTCGTGAACTATTTCTGACAATATTTCCTTCTCGGGGTCATCTTGCTTGGTCCATGATGACCTCTTTTGACCTCCTCGCCGCTTGTCGAAACTCTCTAGTTAGTAAATTGATTCCGATAGAGCTGGGTATTAAGAAATCGATTGCATAATCAGAAGTTTTGCTTGTTTCTTTGTTTTATTTTTTTTTTCTTGGTTTATTTATTCATTTGTTTCTTTGTTTAGTAGCTTTTGTTTGTTTGTTTCTTTCTTTTTGTGTTTCTTTGTTTATATATTTTTGTTTCTTTATTATCTATATGTTTCTAAGTTTATTCATTTTTGTTTCTTAGTTTATTCATTTTTGTCTTTTTTTTATTCATTATTGTTTTTCTTTGTTTATTTATTCAAGAGTTTACAGCAATTAAAGATAATGAAAATAAACTTTATTTGAATGTATACAGTAGATTCAGTAATACTTTAACTGTTTCAATAAATCTACGAAGACTATGTTGATCTTTCCAACTTAAATTGCATTTATTTGCCATCATGGGAATATGAAAAGTTTTGACAATAATATCTCCGAGAGCTAGTCTGACCGCGGTAGAATAAATATTGCAAGAAAGAAAAGAAAAGAAAAAGAAAAAGACAGGTACATCAATCATATTCCTGCATGATGCTCTTTTTCAGTGTTCTCTTTTTTCACTCTTTCTCCTTCTTTCCTCTTTCTCTTTCTCGCTCTCTCTCTCATATCTCCCTTTCAAAAATATGTATATATATATATATATATATATATATATATATACACACACACACACAAACACACAAGTGTGTGTGTGTGTGTGTATATATGTATATATATATATATACATACATACATACATATATATATATATATATATATATATATATATATATACATACATATATATGTATATATATATACATACATATATATGTATATATATACATATATATATATATATATATATATATTGTTGTATTTCCGTCTGTCCATCCCTTCATCCATCTATCTATCAGAAATCAAACACCAAAGCCCAGATGTGCCTCTAAACACCCCCTCCCCCCCCCCCCCTTCCCCCCGCCGATTTCAACACCCAGTATCTAGCCAGGTGTCAAGCAAGCTGCCAGCTCAATTAGATCATTATACAGCACAATTTGCATCGTAATGCCCTGGATGTATACGTCACAGTCTTTTAAAACGTCTTGTCATTAGCCAGTGCCTCGTGATCATTAAAGGATCGGGGAGCGATCAACCTTCAGTTAATATTTATGATGTTCAACAGCAGAACATGCTTGCACTTTTTTTTTTTTTTTTTTTTTTTTTTTTTTTCTTTTTTCATCAAAAGCCCGAGGGTTTGCCATTACGTGTTACAAAAATTCTTATAAATTTGCGATGTACAAATTTAGCGAGGAAGCAATCAAAATTACCGAGAATAAGGAATTATTTTGCGATTTATTATTCTGCGTTGATCTTTACAGCAAAATGCGAACGAACGTCGCGAGAGAATGCGTGTGTTTATTGAGTTTGCAAACATGCCTGAGCCATCCTTCGCAGCAGGCAACAATACGGAGCAAAATGCTAATAATGTCTGCTTGCAAATGAAGGTCACCTATAAAAAAGAAAGAAGGAATATATATATATATATATATATATATATATATATATATATAGATATATAGATATATATATATATATAAACAATACAGCTGCTCCCGTATGATAGCTTCGCACGAAAACGAAGTGAGCGTGAAATAGTTGGCCTCCGGATAATGGCTGTGAAATGTTTAGAAACTAAAAATTAAATCCCTAAACGTTTTTTGGAGGCGTCCCTAAATCATGGCGTGAGGAGCCCAGTGGAGCCCTCTACACGGCTGCCCGCACCGCCGCCCGGTGAGCCGCACTTAGCGAAACAACTGAACCATAATTAGAATTGTACATAATGATGATTAATTACGGGTTGAGTACAAGGTCACCACCAGAGGCGCTGCTGTCTGCACGGCAACATCAATTAGAAGGGGGGAACTTTTCCACTTTGCAAATACGGTGCAATTTAGCGAGTATTCACCTCATCTTGCGGGGGCTTAATGGCACTGGCGGCGCAGAGACACTCTCCCTCCAGCTCTCGTTGAGGCAAGGGCGTCACGGAGTGCTGGCGGGCGGGAGCACGGAGTGGGCGGCGACGGGGTGCTGCAGGGGAGAAGCTGCTGCCCATTCCCACGCCCAAAGCAGCTCTCCTCTTGCTATGTCGAGCATGCTTCCCCTCATCCACTTTCGCCCATTCTCTCCCCTCGCCAAAGGCCTACCAGGAATGCTTCCACTATTACCTAAATATTACCGTTTTGCCATATATTAGTATTTATAAGTATTCCTCGTCATTCCATGCTGTAATACTGTAATACATTTTCGGGGCAGCAAGAGGCTCTCCACCGTGTTTTCCAAGCTAAACGCCCTTTGTTTTCTCTCTCTGATGTCTCGACCACAAGAATCGGCCTCGTGAACACTCGTGTTTGATGCGCGAAAGTTGCAAAGAATTCAATGTTCTAACTTATATTTAACTCTCTAGGAACAGGAGTTATTACAGAGGATAAGGATAATGAATAAAACTATATGTATAAATACATGAAGGAAAGACTAACTTCCCTTCCCTTCATACATTTTCAGAATAAGTTGAGGCATTTGAACTCGTTACATTTTAAATGCAATAAGTCTTTAATATAGTCAATGATAAGGCATTAATGCTGTAAACACGATCATACCATTCGTGATAGAATTCAGATTTCCAGCAGAGTATGTTTGGTAAAGCAATCTATAGTACAGTGTCCTGGTCTATTTTGGCGACATCTAATGCATAATGTAGACTGCTTATCTGGAACAGCAATCGGCAACTTGCAGCTCTTTCAGGAGACCTGTGCAGCTTCTGGCTCCGATTTACATGTCCAAATTACCGTAAAAAGTAAAAAGCTAAATCACTGGCATAGTTTGGGTGATTAGGGTGTACTGGGTCCTTCTCTAGGAATATAATGAGGGAAAATATGTTGTTGTTGTTATTGTTATCCTTATTTATATTATTATCATTATTATCAGTCATTATCACTATTATTATTATCATTTTATCATTATTATTATAATTATCATCATCATTATTATTATTGTAATAAATATTTTCGTTTTTATTATTATCATTATTATCATTTTTTTAAATTCTGTTTATATTATTTTTATTGTTTATTATTATTATCATCATTCTTATTATTATTATTACTATCATTATTATTATCATTCTTATTCTTATTATTATTGTTATTATTATTATTATTATTATTATCATTATTATTATTATTATTATCATCATTATTATTATTGTCATCATCATCATCATCATTATTATGATTATCAGCATTATTTGATTGAGTGTATTTGATTATATTGTCCCATATGGCAGTGTTTCTCAACCAGGGATCCGCAGGATGGCAGATTAAACATATTACAGTTAACCTTTTCATGGCTCTTTTTCATTATAACACAATGCGTCTTAATCGAGATGTCCAGTTTTCTTTTTTTTCTATTTTTCCTCAACTAGTTCCGTCTCTTAGAATGTGGCGATGATTTGTATGATATGTTGCAGTGTTGCTTTCACTAAATGCTTTAAAAAAGTGAAGAAGTCTCCAAATAAGAGAATATACATTTTGAGAACTTATTGATTCTGTTTTCCACCAGAAGTGAAATTTACTTTATTTTTCAATTTCGTAAATATACACGATTGTTTTTTTGTTTTTGTTTTTGCATCATGATTGGACAACGAAAACAATCTTCCTGTGAAAAGAAAACCTTTTATTATCCATCTAATTAACCTTTAATTGTCCTATCTAATCCCGTACTAAGAGGTCCTCTAAATATATAAGTGGATATCAAGTGTCAACAAAGTTTGAAAGGTTGAGAAACAGCCATATAGGACTATGAATGAATGTTAATGTTTCGTACTTTCATTCATAATTTACACTGCCTCTGGACACTGGTTCGTCACGGATTCTGGGTTGACTGTCCCTGTTCTATGCAAAATATATCTCTTTAAGGGACATTAGACAATATCATGTTTTGTTAAGATATTTATAAAGCTTCTATTGGATAAAGTCTAAACATATTTATGTGTCTGTATCTGCCTTTTCCTGATTTTCTGATTTTAAGAGAGTGTTTTTATTGTTATTTTGACTTTTAGTCTGAAATCTGTGTATGCAGTTAAGTAAGATATACCGTATATATATTTTTTTCATAATCACACGCACAAACACACACACACAGATAGATTCATGATATATATATATATATATATATATATATATATATATATATATATATATATATATATATATATACATACACACACACACATATATATGTGTGTGTGTGTGTGTGCCCAACCTAAAGCAGAACCCAGTAGTCCAACCAGCAGCTCGTACATACGTTTCCCACTAAACAAATCGTGGATGAAATCTGGTTGCAGGACATGATATCTCGCACGTTGTTCAATTGCGTAGCACAACAGCAGACTGAGTGAAGAGTTTTCTCATGACAAAGGATGCACTTGCCACAGGCCAGAAGAGAATGAGTTTCAGATTTTTTTTTTTTTTTTTTTTTTTTTTTTTTTTTTTTTTTTTTTTTTTTTTTTTTTTTTTTTTTTTTTTTTTTTTTGTCCTGTAATATCTAGTTCTGAGGATGAAGTGAGTCACAATCCGGTTTCTGGGATCGCATATTTAGGACTGATAAAGTAGAGAATATTTAATCCATCCCGAGGGAGGCCTGTAAATGACTTTTTATCAAAAGGGCGAAAACTTAAAATCGATTCAAGCAATATTTCAGGAACCTTTAAATAGTTCTTAGTGGGATTCTGTTAGTACCGTAAGTTAACGAAACGTGAATTTATGTATATATATATATAGAGAGAGAGATAGATAGTTGGATAGATAGATAGATAGATATAGATAGATATCTTTATAAACAGATTTATTGAAAATAAAATGGCTATGTATTGATATGAAGTTACTTTACATGGGCGATCGTGTTGTAAATATTAAGTAATGTTAGGAAAGACTAATGGGAGTAGGGACGAAGGCGAGGTACGGGGTGGGGGAGGGGGAGGGGGAGGGAGGGAGGAGAGGAGGAGGAGGGGGACAATAACGTTATCATGGTGTCATCTGTGTCCTACAAGCCCCTCCCCCCCTTTAGCCGTCTGACTTAAGGTGCGACGAGGACTAATGGACGATGGCCTCGTCCTTCGTGGTACATGGGGGGAGGGGGAGGGATAGGGCCATACTTATCTGACTTTTCCCCATATCATATATTTTCCCGTGTATATTTCACTCTGTCAGGAAAACGGAATCAGATTCAGAATTGACAATACAGCATGTCTAAACGCTATAGTTTCCACGGATCCATATGTAAAGTGTAAAACAATTATAGGCACTTCAATCGAGTGTAATGAATGCCACATACCTTAAGGTTGATAGTTAATAGATAATACGGTTGCGAGGCTGACTGACCAATGCCTTACCTATGTCATACGAACATGCATTAACGCGCACGCAGAATGCATCCTAGTGACTGACCGGCCAAGCAGAGGAACATCCGAGTCAAGTCCTCCTCTGGACGTGGGAACATTATTCTTCTCAGATAACTAAACATCCCTTTTGTGTGTCCGTCACATAGCTTAAAGTAGTTGAACATAATTCCCCTAAGTAAGCAATTGTTCGGTAAACATTTTACTGAGATAGTTAGCCACACTTTGTCGTAATAGCCAACATGTCCGTAGCACAAGAACCGGCCAGTCATGGTCAGAGGGGTTCTTAATGCGTCCGCGGATAGGGGGGCGGGGGCCTGGGGGGCGGGGGCCAGGGGGCCAGGGGGGCGGGGCGAAGGTGAGAGGAAATCACGGATTCGTGGCTGTCAGCTCTGTGTGGGAGGGTAGGGGGGAGGGGAGAGGGGAGGGGATGGGAGAAAGGGAGGGGGGAGGTAGACATAGTACATAGGCTGTTGTTATATCAGTGGAGGGAGGATGGTGAATCGAAGAGAGATAAGGTCGTAGTATTCTCCTCACAGCTGTAAACCGATTTGTTTTTGGCCTTGTGAGTGAATCCCCCTACCCCCCTTCACTCCCCCCCTACCCCCCTCCCCCACCCCTTCCTTGCAATGGATCTTGCCAACCCGATTGCCACAACTTCAATCAACGAACCTAGTTTACTTCCCAAATGCTCACGTGACTGACTGGCTGACCTTTTTTTTTTTCTCTCCCTATATCAAGTCAATCGTCCACGACCAGGGAGCGAGAAAGATACAAGTTCAGATACGGCTCCACCATTCGTGAATTCCCTTCCATTTTCCCAAATTACCTCTCCCATCTTGGTGAGGTCTATCAAGGGATTTTATACGTTATATTCAAGGCATTAAACCATACAAAGCGATGTAAGTTTTTATTTCTGATATATTTTTTTTTTCTTTTAAATCAAACTGTCGGTTGATATCTCCAAGATCACTCAGTGAAGTCTCAGAGTTTACTTTCATTAATATTTTATCGTTTTGTTCTCAAAAAATCCTCATGAAAGGTATACGGCATTAATAGTAGAAGAAACTGCATTTACATAAGAGCTAATGTTGCTAAATCATCCAAAAGAATAAACATTTTTAGCTGTAATATTATCAAGTGAAATATTGATGCTAATTTGTGTTCTTTTCATATGTTAATTGCTTCATCAAATATACATAAAATGATTATGAAACACCCGGTAGGAACCGGGGATGAAATATTACCTGCTACAATAAAATGCGTTTCACACTTTTTGCACAGTGGAGTTTCGAGCTCTGTGTGTTTTAATGTAAGCAAATAACTTTTATATATTTTTCCCCGGGTTTGCAAATCGCCAAGTTTGAATAGAGATGTAAAAAAATATATGATTAAACTCATGCAAATATTTACGTCTATAATTAGGAAAAAAGGCCAAATATACAAAAAGTCCTGGGCTAGGAGGCTAATTAGGCTCATCGGGAGGAGGTACGTCCGGAAAAAGACACCGAAAAACACACACTGGGGAAAATTAAAAGCTCTCGCTGCGCCTTCCCATAGGTGGTGGTGGTGGGGGGGGGAGGGGTTGAGGGGGAATGGGGGGATAGGGGTAGGGGTAGGGGTAGGGGTAGGGGTAAGGGGGGTTAGGTAGGAGGAAACTGATCAATGGCGGACTGATAGTCTTCCGCCATCGAGGTTCTTGTTCAAAAGATCTAGGTCTTTCTTTGACGTGTCTTCTTATCTTTTCATTCTGTTCACCTTTGTTTTCTCTCTTGTTTTATATATATATACAAAGATTTCTGATGTAGGTTTAATGCATGTAGTGATAAAGGAAAAACTTCGCGACGGATGATAATTCTTCTTCGTTGACATACATATTCCTCGGTCATGTTAGGTCACTTCCTCACCCCCCCCCCCCTTCTTACTGTCTGTTTCTCACGTTTGTTTGTTTGTATGTGTGTGTGTGTGTGTGTGTTTGTGTGTGTGTGTGTGTGTGTGTGTGTGTGTGTGTTTGTATGTGCGTTAGATGAGGATTATACTAAGGTGATGATTACGATAATGACAATGATAATTAGGGTAATTATTATTTTTCGTTATGTTATCATTATCGTTATTAAGTGGATAATAATAATAATAATGATGTGATAATGATAATGATGATAATAATAATAATGATACTGATAATGACAATGATGATGATAATGGTAGTAATAATGATAAAGTTAACAGTAATAACAACAATAATGAACATAATAACGATAATGATAATAATAGTGGTGACAGCAATAACAGTGATAAAGATCATGATAATGATAGTAATATTAATAGTCATAAATGATAATCATATTTACAACACCAATAATATTGATAATGAGGATAAACCATAATGATAGTGACGATGATGATAATAGTAATAAAGATAATAAAGCTAATAGTAAAACATTTATACAT